>JAMQGT020000938.1:0-25409 GCA_024447675.2 Pterophyllum scalare
TGGTGCAATGTGCAATTAATGACGATTGGCCACCAGGCTGCTCCAATTTAGCCATGAAACCTCCCACACTAAAATGACAGGTGTTTCAGTTTCATTGTCCAACCCCTGTACATATTTAAAAAATTGTATTGTAATGAAGGCTACAGGTAATAATTCATTTGTCATGGTCCTGGGCCGGTGGCCCAGTGTTTTCTGTTTTATTTCCTGGTTTCCCTGGTCCCTGATGTTTCTGCGTCTTCCTGGTCCTGTCCCTTCCTGTTTTATTTTGATAGTCCTGTGTTCCCCATGTCTCGTGTTTGACTTTGCTTCCCCCTGTTGTTTTTCTGATTTGCTTCACCTGTGTTCCCCAGCTGTTTCCTCTTGCCCCGATTGCCCTCATGTATTCTTAAGCCTTCAGTTTTCTTCCGTTCCTCGTCGTGTCATTTCGTGGTTACCCCCAGTTGTGTTCCTCCGGTGTAGTTTCTCCCTGCCGTAGTCCCTTTGTGTTTCCTGGTCCCCCCGGTTCTCCCCCCTAACCTGTGTACTTCCCAGGGGGGAGTTCCTGTGTGTGTTTTTGGTTCCTGTTTATTAAACCCTCGTTTTCCTGAAGCTCTGCCCTTGGGTCCTGCCTCCTCCCTTTCGCACCGCACCTCTCAACCCTGACATCATTCTTATTATTGAATTGTCAGTTATTCTCACTTAATTGTTTAGAAAAGTTAGAAGTTTTTTATGTTGTAACAAAGGGTCATTACATTTTTTAAACAATTAAACATTGTAAGCCTAAGGATATTTAATTGTATAAAAAATATGTTTTTAGGAACAATAGTGATGTGGATCTGATTGGTTCACCACTTGGGTCCAAACTGGCATCAACTCGAAAATGACTTTGCTGATTGTGTAGTCATTTCTTAAGAGTGGCCGTGAAATTGGCATTCATGGTTTTCACAATTGTTGTAAGGATTGTTTTGAAATTCCACTCAGTGGGCTAGGGGTTTCTGACCAAAACTGTAAAACTAATGACATACTCACCAGCCTTAGTTGTATTTTGTTTTTTCTGGTTCAGAATGGTCCTTAGAGATTGACTGTTCATGTAAGCCCAAATTATATAATTTAGTAGTAGTAGTAGTAGGATTTTATGATGGCAATGGTAGTTTTATTTATTAGGCACATTTCATTAGATCGAAAGCATAAAAACCTATGTAGGTTAACAATGACTTAAGGCAGTGAAACAACACTTTACACAGAAGTAAAATACAAGTTTTCACACACACGCACACACACACACACACACGCATGTAAAGAAAGAACATCAGCGAGGTAGTAGTGCAAGCATTTTCACTGGCTAAAATTAGCAAAGGACACACAGAGTCACACAGTATTACTGTAAACTGTTAATCTTGTTTCTTGACAAATGACCTCAGCAGTCAATAGTCTGTATATTTCAGATACACTCACTGGCCACTTTATTAGGTATTAAAACATTAAGCTGCTACTGTAACCCAACTGCAAGATAGTTAAATGAAATATGTCAAAGGAACTTTGTGCCAAAGTGTTTTTTTTAATTCAATAGCTGTAAATGTACTGTACTTCTTAGAGTCCATTATGTCCTCCACAAAATTTTGAACTTGTGTTGCCAATCTGAGGAATGTACAGTACTGAACTCAGTCTGAACTCATCAAAGCTGCAACTAGGGCAAAAAAAGGGGCACACTGAAGTTAACAGTTCATGAATATCTAGCAGAATCTTTCATCAACACTCAGCAAGTGGATGAGGTGCAGTACAGTAGTATAGTATTAACTAATAATACATTTTATTTGTAAGCACCTTTCAAGACACCCAAGGACACTTTACAGAGGCAAAAACAAAACAAATCACAGATAATACATAAATGCACAAAATAAGAAACTAAATGGCCAAAGAAACTAAAGTGAGTATGCCATCTTGAACAGGTAAGTTTTGAGTCATGATTTGAAGACAGGAAAAGAGTCAATATTGTGAATGTCTGGTGGGAGAGAGTTCCACAGTTGGGGAGCAGAGCGGGAGAAAGCTCTGTTTCCCATGGTGCTGAGGTGGGCAGAGGGCACAGTAAGTAAGTAAGTGAGGAAGAATGGAGGGAGCGGGAGGATGTGGTGATGTGAAGAAGTTTGGCTAGATAAGGAGGGGCTAGGTTGTGGATGGCCTTGAAGGTGTACAGGAGGATTTTGAAATGAATGAAGGGATTTGTGAGGGAGGCCAAATAGAAGAGAATTACAGTAATCAACATGGGAGGTAACAAGACTATGAACAAGGATGGAGGTGGTAAGCAGGGAGAGGATGGGGCAGATATTACTCATGCTCATCAGCGAAACACAAGGATATTAGACATTATTAAAAACTTTAGATCCTCCTCCAAAACAGTTTAGGTCTGCAGCATAAGACCACACAACACATTAAAAACCTTGAAGCAGCAAAAACCAGACTGGCTCCCACTCCTATCAGCTAAGAACAGGAAACGCATGGCGACACGGGGGCTCACCAAAATTGGATATTAGCTATGGTAGTTTTGAGGGCAAAAGGGGGTCCAACCTGAGGACCTATAAAAATTGCCTGGGGCGTGTATGATCTACTATATTTTATTGATGAGGATGTTTAACTTTCAACTGCTTGTTCCAAGATACTATAAATTCTGAAATCTTTGCACTTCAAAACAGCACCAGCTCCAAGTGGTTATAAGAAAATCCAGGATTTTCAGAGGAGCCGTCTGAAGATAAAGGAGTTCAGGCCTCCACTCAGCAGTGGTCATTACTTATCTTGTGTGGCAGGTTTGTCATGCAACACTGAAGAGTTTAACTGCTAGGAAGACAGTGTGACTGATTCACTGGATGAGCACATCTCAATATTTCACCAAGTTTTGTGGGCCATGAGCAGAGCACTCAGCAGTGGCTTCAAATTTATGACACTTGATAGCAGCCGACACAAAGGTCTCTAGCGTTCCTTGCTGACTGACTGCACAATTATATTGTCCCATATTTTTCATGTTGTTCATTGAACCAGTAACAAGATGATAAAATATAATAGTAGTAAAAACAACACTCATCCATTCTTTTGCATTCATCGCTCCAAAGAATATATGCAGCATGTTTATCACAAAGTGATTACCCATTAATGTGCTGATATAGACTGCTGGCAGGTAGAACAGCACTTTAGTACAATTTTGAAGTATTGGTTCTTTCTTTAAATATTCACATTTTATGTAGATTAATACTTTTATTCACTGTATTTCAAAAGTAGAAATTATTTCCATTATTGACATTGCAACATTTGGCCACTTGGGGCAGTACAATAAGGATAAACTTTGTTATTGACAGTTCTCACATGACATCATGTGCATTCTGCTTAAGAGTTGTCCTCCATATTGGATCTGATACAATTACTGGTTGCAAAGTTAAAAAATTAATAATGGGCAAACCGAATTAAAATGAAGCATTCAAAGTAATTGTGCCAGAATTGTATTGAGGTTTCATCTCCACAGTGACTCCGCGAAGAGTCACTGTGGAAATGAATGAAATGAAGTGTGAATGAATGTAGCTAATTATGCTTATGAAAAATGAAGATGAATGACAGAAAATCGAGTAACAATGTAGACATTTGTAAAGATTTTTATTCAAAAAATTTTAACCTTTTTCAATTTTTCAGCTATTTTGGAGCTGTGTTGACATCCACACTTCTTGTTGCAGGTATACAGGGTTTTTTGTTGTTGTTGTTTGTTTGTTTTGCCAGTGTATAAAATTGTGGATGTATAACACATAACTCCTGCTAAAAAATAGTGGATCATTTGCCCTTGGAACAAATGCAGCAGTTTCACAGTGGGTACTGTGGGTTACACTAACCCAGCAGGCAAAAAGTTCCCACAAAGTGTTTTTTGCTGTGGTTACTGTTGACACTCCTGTTGCTGCTCATGACATCTCTAAGCTTTCTCTGAGTTTGCGATGTCATCGGGTTTGTTCTGTCAACCAAACCTAGAAGCAGCAGGTAAACCAAGTGCTGAAACACGCAAGACCTCATCAGCCATGGTCACGGTGACACGGGTGTTTTGAACCACACGTCAAAACATCTGCATTTCATAAGCTCAACACAGTATCAAGCATCCTATCCCTAGGAAAAAATGTGTATTCCCCAACTGGTTGGCAATGCTTCAAAGATGCTGCTGGCTGTAGGTGGGTGAAATTGCTTGGAAAGAAGGTGCCGCAAAACCTCCTAGTGGCTGCTTTGGTTGCAAGTAGATCTCCCTGGTTGCCAGTAGTTTTTCATGTTAGTCTGCAAATACCGAGTACTAACTAACTACTGCTGCCAGCTAGTCTTCTATGAATGCTGTTTGTAAGTGCTAGTAAAACTAGTAAAACTTAAAAAAGTAAGACACAATTCAGAAATGGAGAGGGTTCGGTGTCAATGTAAAAGTTGTGTCTCATCGCTGCAGCCAACACATTTCATATGACATGTCTTTTACTCTATTCCTGATTTGTGTTATACTTTTCACTGCTTCACTACAGCTCAGAGAGTAGCTTGCCAATATTTGTAGATAAGTCTGTAACTTCCATTCAAACTAGGACCGCAGGAATATGCTAGTGACCAAAACAATCAGTTTTTTGCTAAGCAGTTGGGCAATACACATTTCCCAAGCAACAGATGGTTGCCAGTGGGTTACTGGCTGGCCTGTAGGCCTGCGTGACTGAGAGTTTAGCTATCATTTTCCCAGCGATTACCACCAGCAACCACTCACACCCAGTTGGGGAATAATTTTTCCTTCACAAACAAGGCTTGCCAAATGGTTGTGGACCAGTCTGCAGGCCTGTGTCACTGAAGCCTCTTTCACTTGATCCTTCATTGTGAGCATGATTGTGAAATGGCAGAGAAGGTAACGTCACATGGGTAGCGGTCACATGGGTAGCGGTCACATGTCTGCAAAACCTCAATAGGTGCTTGCATCCACGTTTTTGATCTGATCAACTCTTGCCTGTGTGGACTCGTCATTCACTGCTTGCACATTTTGGGGTCACATTTTTGTCAACTTGGTGAATATACTGTAAATTAGAATAAAGCCAGTTGTTAACACTTTGTTGTGTGTAAACAGAACACTGCTCAATTTGTATAGCATTGTTTTCAGAAAGAGGGGAGGTTTGTGGCTTACTGATATTTAGTAAGAGATTTGTTCAGGCAGAAACAACCTGTAAGTGAGTATGTCACACCAAAAAGTGCAAGGTTTAGCAAATCTGGTCTAAAACAACATGATTTCATAGCATAGTACATCATGGTAGGATCTTTTAGCCAGCCTTTTCTTATACAACCAATGACCTTTATTTAACAGGCTCAAGTTTTATCACAGTGTCTACTAAATGTCTGCTAAAAATGAAACATTAATAATATTAAAACATTAGGCTGCTACTGCAACCCACCAACAAGATAGTTGAATGCCAAAGGAACTTTATACCAAAGTGTTTGATTTTAATTCAAAAGCTGTAAATGTACTGTACTTCTTTGAGTCCATATGTCCTATGCAAAATTTTCTGTCTGAACTCATCAAGGCTGCAACTCAGGCAAAAGAAAAGGGGCACACTGAAGTTAAAAGTTCATGAATATCTAGCAGAGGCTTTCATCTAGAACAACAAACACTCAGCAAATGGATGAAGCTTCAGACTTCAGGGTTCTGTGCTACAAAGTTCAACATACCCAGGTATCTTTCTGTTATCTGGATTCACTAAACGTAACATCAATAATACTCTAACATCAGGATAAGCAGTCACACAAAGCTGGTTATGGGCTCATTAAGTTAACCCAGGCTTTCTCCTGTGAATTCACATGAAAGGGGATTGGCGTTGGCAGCATCTGGCCAATCAAAAACAAGTGTGCTGGCAGCAGACTGGCTTCCTTTAACAAAGGAAGTTAAAACTATAATATTAGAAAAATATCAAGAGGTTAAACACATAATAAAGACTGAAAGCAACACAGCTGCTTCCAGTATAGAAAACCAAGGGTTAACCCTGAAGTTACCCGGACAAGATGAAACCGTGCTTCGTGGTACAGACCTCAGGACACACTGCTGCTGTTAGACGGTAAAATGATAACAGTTGGAACTGAACTAGAACTAATAACACAACTCTGAAATACCCGATAAGGAACAAAAATGGGGAAAGTACAATTTTTTATCAAGCATTAGTTAAGTGCTCAAGTCTTTTACAAGAATTTGGTGTATGAAGATCTTACACTGTAATTTACTGTTACCCAGCAGGACAGTTAAGGTAAGAATGTGTCAGATTGGTGTATAAAAGCCACATATACTGCATATATTACTGCATACAGTACTGCAAAGTGTTGTAAACTAAGGTTGTATGGAAACTGGTTAGTAAGCAACCAGAAATGCAGAAAAACTTCTGCCACTGCAAGTAAACACAAAGTTGACCAAACCAGCAACTGAAGAAAAAAAAAGACTCAAGCCTGCTAATATTGCTTGTATTATTTTTTAAATATAACCAGTTTGTATAATTAATATCGTTTAATAAACTGCAGTTTAACCAACTCAGATGAATACATATGGAACATGATGATCAGTTTACACAAGTGAGTTCAAAAGAGATTAGAGCTATATCAGTGTTCACATACACTGATATATCACCACTGACTGTAAGAAAATAATGAAATAATCTCTTAAGAAAAGTAAAGAATAATGATTGCTTTGGAGGTCACCCTGATTCAAGTGACAATTTTCATTTGCCCCAGAGGCACTTATGTTTCATGTACTCAGTAGGAGGCTTTACCTAATGCTTTTGGTTGCTGAATAAAATATAGACAGACAGGAAATAGACTGGTGAGTTTTCATGCCTGGCTTCAATAAGAACCATGTCACTGACTATATTCTGATTGGTGCAGCAGATCTATTGCTCTAATTCTGTTCAGTCAGATTGGAATGGGACTTACTTTCACATATATGAGCTGTAACATTATTGCAGATATTGTGCAGTAAAATGTGTGCATTTGGTGTAATGTCTTTATCTTATAAATTATTATCTAAAGCTACTTTAGTGATTTTTAGGAAAACTGGCATAAATGTTTCATCAGCAGTAGAACATACATCTGGCACAATAATATTTAATACACTGTATACAGTGCTTATTCCTTAACTCTTGCTTTTATATTGAGTATGAGGTTTGCTTGTTGTTGTGAGTTAATAAATATTTCATGAAGCAAAGTTAAAATAAAGTCCTGAGGTGCTGAATCAGTGAATACCTTTTGGAGCAGCTTTTGCAGCAGCTGTAACCAGGGGTTAACGTGGGCCAGAATGATCCAGAATGGTGTTTCGGCTCCTTCAGATAATGAGCATTTAAATCTGATAGGCAGGTTAATGCAGGTTACTGTCCAATAAATTATTTTTTTGTGTGTGTGTGTGCTGTAGCCTGGTGTTGCTTTCAATGACAGCATGCTTGCTCAGTAATAAGAAAGCAATGACGTCCCACTACCTGTTTACACCTTCAGTGCATCCATTTTCCTTCTCATCCCTGTGATGCGTTCATGTTGTAAATGGAAGTTGTGGTTTCAATATTTCAGTATCTAGCTATACAGAAGCATAAACAGATTAACTAGCAGCTCAAGGAATATTACCAAATACACACACACTGTTTCTGCAGTTTGCCACAAACTGTGTCTGCTAGCTGATGTGCAGTTGCTGTTTTTCACAGGGAGAGAAAAAGACCCCAATGTGTGACACTGAGAGATGGAGAAAGATGTAAGAAAGAGAGGAAAGGAGAGGGAGATGAGAGCTTATTTTCAAAGGTAAGTAATATTTGCTAAACTGTAAATTTAAATCTTACTGTTCTAATTCTTTTTAAATCAGATATGGGATCTATAGATGATGTATTTCTGAATTATAATTTTGTGGAATGCCTTGCAAAATAAACTTAAGTATAGTAATTTTGCGTTTCTCTAATTTTGCATGAAAGCCCTGTAGACCTATTAGGCAGTTTTGTACAGTAGTACAGGCTAGACTGGTTAGTTTGCGGTGCTGTGGTGAAGTTTACAGTAATGCACTTCGTGTTGGACACAGCAGATATGATATTCATGGTCAGTGTTAGTTTACATCAAGGGTAGCGGACATCCATTCATATTTAAGGTTATATTGATTTCATAAACCTTGTGAAGCATCTATTTATATCTTGTTGAATTCAGTGGGCTAAATTCACAAAGAATAGTGAACATCAGAGTAGCAGCAAAGATCAGCTGATTACAGCCTCACAAAACAAGTTATTATGCAACTTATTTCTAAGTGATTCTTTTGATCAGGATGCACCACTACACCTGATCTTAGGGGTTCCCCCACCTGCCAAATCCCACCTTAACCCCTGGGTGTAACCTAGCCATTACTCCAGCTTCTGTTAATTATTCAGGTCTTTTTTTTGACAGACCAAAAGAAAAGATCTCTTGCTTGTATCAATGAATATACAGAGAACTTTACAGCTCCTATAGTTTGTTGTTTTTGCTTCACAGCTCACAACTTAACTGTTTTGGTTAACGTAGCGTGTGAGCACAGAGTCACAGTGCCAAACCTCACCCCCAGGAGCTAGTGGAGACCAAAAGCAAAGCTAAAAGTAAGAGTGAATATGTATACATACTGACAACACTGACTCCTTGGCAAAAAAAAAAAAGGTTAAATGTTTACAGATAATTCCAAGTGTTTACCACAGATTGAAATAGAATGACGAGAGATCTGTACCACAGTATGTTTCTGGAGCTTTACATGAGCTTAGAGGGTACAGAACGTAAGCCTGTCTAGAAATTGCAGTGAAAAAAATTACACAAACATTTTCAGCAATCCTTGGACGGTACACTGCAGGTTGTTCTCAGCAGTCTTTCTGTATTTGATATAGTGCTGCATATCAAAATTAGAAGCCTGTTTGTAAAATCATC
The DNA here is from genome assembly GCA_024447675.2 of Pterophyllum scalare. Lineage (NCBI taxonomy): Eukaryota > Metazoa > Chordata > Actinopteri > Cichliformes > Cichlidae > Pterophyllum > Pterophyllum scalare. Next base: position 8,914 of record JAMQGT020000938.1, read on the forward strand.
TCAGATTTTCTTCTATCAATGCTGTTTGTAGGATTCTTTTCAAATGTGTTTATATGTCTGATTAGAGAGAGAGAGAGAGAGAGAGAGAGTGTGTGTGTGTGTGTGTGTGTGTGTGTGTGTGTGTGTGTGTGTGTGTGTGTGTGTGTTGTTTACCCCACACCCTACAGGAAATTAAGTGACTGCTGATCTGTGGACATCTAAGACAGAAATAGATGACATCTTATTAAAAGTGTGTGCTGTGCTGCGGTGGATGGTGGTGGATTCAGAAACATGAGAGACTAAACTGAACTGAACTTACACGGTTTGTCTTTGCAGTCCTCACTTTTTGGTTAAAAATTTTGCAAATGAAAAAGCCATTTGTTTTTTGTATGTTAATATTTTGTGGACTAAGCAAATGTCCTGATCTCCTGTCATCTGATTACCTACCGGAGCAGGAGTGAGCTATTCAGGGACAAATGAGCTCAGCAGCCTGATATCACTGCTGGGAGCTGGTTTCTCTTGTCTTATACTCTCTTTTCTATTTATTTTAACCAGCAATTTATTATTTTCTTCATTCATATAATGTTTTTCACAGCCACAACAGCACAGACAAAATTATTTTGGAAACAGAAGCTAAATCAGATCCTTTTAATGGCCAGTGACAGCAGATTCAATAGAACTGTAGTTCTAGTATAAAAATATTGGCCCAGGTTGGAAATTGATTTGCTTACTGCCTCAATTTACAGTTTGCATTCATGTAGACCTGTAAACATTAAAAATGCAATTTTATATTAAATGTTTTACTCCAATCATTTAAGCTAACTACCTTCAATATCATTGAATTGTTCAAAGGCAAAATTCAGCCAAAGATTTCATCTGAGAATGGCCTTTGTTTAATGACAATATGTACAGTTTAGAGCTACAAAAAATATATATATATGCAGTACCTTTATGGACACAGGTCATGTTATGGAGTGGCTTAACCTTCCAATATTACAGATCTGTAAATATATGTTTGATGGTGTTTATTTTTTAATGCAAGTAACAATGACAGAGCAGTCCTTACTACATTTTAATATGTATTATGCGAGAATAACTGAATAGTCAAAAATCCACCATGCACACCACAAGAATGCATAATTACAAAATAAGAATGTAATTATGCATTACGCTCTTATGGGAAAAGGGGAATGGGAGGTTAAGTCATTGTACTGCATATTTATACTGTGAGTTGGACAAATATTATTTGTTTTTATGCAAAACTAAAAGGAAGCTACTCACTACTTAATATTACTTGGGATATAATTTACAGGAAAGAAAGAATATAATTATTTTTTCCTATAAAAACTTGAACTGTTAAACCCATATTCTAGTCTATCTACCAGTTAATATTTGTAGGGAAATAAAATTACAATGTAATTTCAGATAAAATATGGCACAATTCCATTTAATTCTATGGAATTTCACCCGTAGTTGCGCCTGTATTATAAACTGTTACTGCCTTTTCTAATCAAAGTGGGGAAAGAAGTAATCACAGATGAACTTATGTTGCTAAACACTATCTAGGCTAGCATGAAAAACACAGTATGTTTTTATCTGACTTTTGCTTTTGGCTTTTTATTGTTTTGTTTTGTTTTTTATTTTACCCAGTAAAAGCATGCAATTACAACTTCACTAATGTAGCCTTAAAACACCCCTTTTGTGTAGCTGATATTGTCTACCTTTGAAAGATATAACATATAACTGAGAATGACTTTGTGAATCTGTCTAAAAGACTTCAGTGAACAGTCATAATCACAGCTGAAAGCTTTCCTCTTTTTCCCACACAGACCTCAAAGCTGCCCCGAGCCTGAACCTGTATGCCTCCGTCGCCTGGATACTATTCAGGGCAGTTAACCTTGTGCACTATAGGAGACACACATGCGAGAATTTTAATGCTAACGCCCTCGACTGAGATGTTATATTTAAATCATATGCTGCTATCACGAATATGAGAAATTATGCTGTAATCTATAATATTCATAATATCATAATTATGAACAATGACTCTCCACAGTGCTGTACTGTGTGCATCTTTTTTTTTTTAATTTCCTTTGGCATTTAACAGCAGATGATTCTCCATGGCACATTTTGTTCTGTGAAGATACAAAGCCTCTCACCAGACTAACAATGATAACCCCAGTCACTAGTTTTTTCTTACTAATTACATGCTAAACAACCCAGAAGTAGCTTCTGAACAAATAAATGTTCAGATGAGCTTTGCTGCAGTGACTCAGACGGTGTTTTCTTTATAAATTAGATTCACACCAAGTGTGCTTCCAACATGATAATTTTAAACTTAAATTTAACATAAACAAGATCCATCTGATTAGTGGTAAACTCATCGTTCTGCCAATCAGTTCCCACTCTGGGAACTGTAAACTGATTGAAAGAGACAGTTATGTAACAGCTGGTTATGGTCAGCACAGAGGTGAATGTAGGCTGCTTCTTCTTCCCACTCATCTCCACCTGATTATTTGGCCACCATGCTGACTCAAAGCTTGTTGTATGGTGACTTGATGGGATATCACACACACACTGCTGTCAGATGAAAGCTTTGCCCTGTGCTATCAAACTGGGAAAACCTCAGAGAAATTCAAAATTCAAATCAACCTAATTTCAGTCAAATTGCCTACAACAGCAATTAGCATTTTGCAGCCAGATTTCTACACTTTAAAGGCCAACATGAGAATGATGCAATCTGTGAAACACAAATGTGGATGACTGTTTCCTTCAAATGTACATCAAGAGATTATGTTAAATTCACCATAATAAAATCTGGCAAAAAAAAAAAGCAGGTTATTTCCTTAAAAAAAAAAAAAAAAACAGAGCAGTGCCAGATGTAACCTTTAAATTTCAGGGTTTTGAAAGAGGAATGGCTCCTTAAAATTTCATGTGGGCTGTCATATAAATCAGGCAAAAGATCATAGGGCAATTAAAACTAGAAAGGACACGTTCTTGTCTTTGTCATTAAAGATCAAGAAGCATGACATCTGCGTGTATAAGAAAGAACAGAAAGTCAAGAGCACCGCTCAGCAGGTGCCACCGCTCGGCTGTTTTGGATGTGGGGGAAATGTTATATCCAATGTTAAAGTTTTAGTGGAATTTCAAGGTCAAAAAAGGGAGATAAATAAGGAACAAGATTAATATAATGGTGCTAAGTACATCTAGATTTATAATAGTTTCCATAGTAAATGTTAATCATAGTAAAATTAGGGGAAAAAAAGTACACTGGTCTTCCAGATGTAGAATGATCGCGCTGTGTCCTCCCGTCCTCGGGAAGTCCAGACATCCATACGATCTTGCCGAGTATGAATTAATGTAAATAATGTAGCCTCTCCATAAAGTCTGTATGCAAATTAGAAGAAACTCAAACAATCAATGAAGAAACAGTGGTTACAAACATTGTGGCTTTGAAGGCACCATTTAGTTAACATATGAACTCCTGGATTATGACTGAAGCATAAAACATTTCTCCTGCTCTGCGTGATAAATTCTATAGATGGCATGACTGTCAAGTTATTGTATTCACAAGACTGTCAGAGAAGTTGACCTCTGACAAGAACTTGTCTGAGTTTTTTATTGGATGCATCTATGGTGTGAATTTGAATATCCTAACACACCAGAACGGCCAGAACAGACACCAAGGCCATGACAACAACTCGACTTTTTCTTTGAAACAGCTGAGCTAATGAGTGAGAAAAAAGATCTAATTGTATTTTCTTCGATAGGTTAATGAGAAAAATGATTTTCTCCCTCCCTGCATCATTTCCTTCCAAAAGCATATGCCTGTTTTCTGTGTTTTGATGAAAGTGCCAGAAGCACCTGCTGTGCTGAAAAGTTTTATGATCATGAATGGATTCTTGGGGGTGGGGTTGGGGGTATGTTTTGTTTTTTGCTTAAGGGTTTTTTTCTGTGGATAACAGAACTTCAATTTGTCCAGAACTTTTTTATTTTCTTCTAACTTGAAAAATTACTGGTGTTCCCGTTCAGCCACATTTTTATTTTGTGTTTACTGCTAAACAGGAAATGTTAGCATGCTAATCTAATATGTTGCTCACCACTGGCATGTTCAGAGCAACATATGTGCCTAAAAGCCATGCTATCACAGAGCCGGTAGCATGGCTTTTATCCTGTTTAAGCCACTATCAGAACAACAACGAATTACTTGCATTTTATTTACTTGTTATGCAATTTAATGATATTTTCCATAAGTTATATGTTTCTTCATGATTTTTTAAAGAAATTGCCACTTTCTTTCTTGTAAAATTATTAGTGCAATGCTGATTCGGGGAGAGTTACACTTACACTCAAATGATCTCAAATGTGCGGCTATATTTACTCAGATACCCAGAAAAAAACCCCTGCTATGTTTGAAGCAGATCAAATGAACAGTTAACAAGACAGATTTCTCAAATTATTATTACAAGATATTGTAATTTTATTTTTTCTTATTTTACTTCGATATTTCTTTTTCCTGGCTGGTACAGTGTTGCAGTGGTTAGCACAAGAAGGCTATGTGATTGGTGATTGGTTATGTGATTGGTGACCTGTTCAAGGTGTACCTCACCTCTCAACCAATGACAGCTGGGAAAGGCTCCGGTGTCCCATGACAAGAAGATGGATGGATAGATTTTCCCCTCAAATAAACCTTTAAAGACCCACTCCCTATGCTCATGTATCCTTTTTATGGTTTCTTTCCCAATCCAACATTCTTGTACATTACAGTATGTTCCTTGCTTTTCCCCTCATTTATGATGGATGCTGTCTGCTCCCAGTAGAGACTAATGCTCTTATCCTGGTGTTTCACCTTTTGTTCTTTGCTGGCCAGAACACCAGACAAAATAAACAAATCCTCCCTGTACAGATATGTCTACCATGAGTTCCTGTCTATCAAACTTTGCTTTGATGGTCCCTTGTGGGTTTGTGCAAAACACAATGACAGGTCACCAAAACTTTCCAATTAATGAGATGGCTTTCAGTCAGCATAACTTTGTGTTTACAACTCCAGGTTTGTTTGCAGACACTCTGAACCCTGCACAGGCTGCAAAAGAAAACAAAGGATCCTTTCTGCTTGTCTCACCCAAGAGAACGGAAATACAGGTGTGAAGGCAGCCTCAGATGAGTGAATTTATGTGCAAAATTTGCAGTTTTTGAGGAAAACATTATTTACAAAACAAACTGTTATTCATTAATGACAACTGTATGGGCTCTCAGACCTTTAAGATTGCAACAAGAAGCAGGTAACATAACCAGTAACAAGTGCATGAAACAAATATGCATCTAGTTTAGTGCATCAACACACAAAAATAGCAGTACATCCATGGATATCAACACAGGCATCAGTCAGAATTTACACCCAAATGCAGACAGCACTGGCTAAAGCACAGTCTATAAAAGGTTGTGTGTTCTCCCATAAAAAGAAATCAAATCACATTGATTTGTCTCGCAGAGACAAAAATGGGAATTATAAACAAAAAAAATATACCCCGTGACAAATCAATGCATCTGCTGTCATAATTACAACAAGGATCAAAGAAATAAAGGGTCTAAAAATGGCTGAAAATGGGTTTAAACAAACATAATAAGAACACCACAGGAGTCGCTGCAGCCTGGAAATTGCTCTCTTTTTGCTTGTACTTAAAGATATTGGAAAATGTCCTCAGGCTGTTGCAAAGCTCAGTTAAACAATCTCAAATGTATCAAATACTGATGACAAGCAGCAAATATCTCTAAAATTAAGGTATTAGTTCTGCCAACTTGAGCACCTTTGCCACGGCCTGGTCCTTCTTCTCCTGGTTTCTGCCTGCTCCCTTTGGTTATATTTGCCTTGCTTAACTGAACACTCATCAATCCCTTTTTGCCACCAGTAAAGTCTTCACTTTTGAACTTTTACTTGATCTATGGTTGTGAATTATGGTGCCATAGTAACTGAGATCAGTGTTCTCTTTTCAGAACACGCAGCTTCAGATTCTTGCTACATCCAGCAATTAGGACTATACATGACTAATTACATACATGACTCACAATTTCATTTGTAATTTTGAAATACATCACCTGGGTGAACACGGTTTAAATTAAATCTTAATTTAATTGAGTTGTTGATTAAAAAAATGCTGTTATCAAATCCGAGTAATGGGAATAATTAAGGGCTCTCTTCTCATGCACCAAAATATGATCAATTAAATTCTAATTTATCTTCTCTCCCCCTTTCTTCAGGTGCACACATACACTCAGAAGGCAACAGTGACTCAAACTTTAACCATTTGTTACAACCAGGGTATGCAGAAGACCATCTCTGAACACACAACACCTTCAAGCAGCAGAAGGCCACACCAGGTGTCACTCTTGTCAGCTAAAAAGGGGAAACTGAGGCTACAGTTCACACAGACTCACCAATGTTTGACAGTAGAAGAATGGGAAAATGTTGCCTGGTCTGATAAGTCTCAATTTCTGCTGCAACCTACAGATAGTAGGGACAGAATTTGGAAGGATGGATACATCCTGCCTTGTATCAGAATTCAGGCTGCTGCTGGTAGTATAATGGTGAGGGGGATATTTTCTTGGCACAATTTTGGCCCCTTAGTATCAACTGAGTATCATTTAAATCCCACAGTCTACCTGAGTATTGTTGCTGTCCATCCCTTTATAACCACAGTGTACCCATGTTTTGATGGCTACTTCCAGTAGGATAATGCACCATGTCACAAAGTTGAAGTGATCTCAAACTGGTTTATTGATCATAACAATTAGTTCACTGTACTGAAATGGCTTCCACAGTAACTAGGTCCCAATCCAAAGGACATTTAAGGATGTGGTAGAACAGGATATTCACATCATGAATGTGCTGCTGACAAATCTGCAGCAACTGCATGATGCTAGTTAGTATGAACCAAAATCTCAAACGGAATGTTTCCAGCACCTTTTTGAGTCTATGCCATTAAAAATTCAAACAGTTATGAAGGCAAACAGGGGTTCAACCCAGCACTAGAAAGTTGTACCTAATAAAGTGTCCGGTGAGTATAAGTGCCCATAAAATCACTACTATAACACCACTGGTTAAAAACCCAGATTATCACCAAAAACAGAAATAAAATTATACCGATGCAATAAAAGAAATTTGACTGTAAAAATAACTCAAAATTTATGGGGTTTTTTTTTTAGCTCTAATTAGGAATTAGCTTGTTTTTTTTACTTTAAAGTTCCTGTTTGTTTGTTTTTTCACTATTTACAGTAGAATGTTCTGATTTTTTACACAATAAAAATAGGACATCTACTGTGAATTCACAGATAATTTCAGTGTTTTAATTGCAGGATATATCCTTGATTTCTTACTGTGTAAGTCCAATGTGCCATACTGATTGGGGGGGGGGTATAATGTGGAAAAACTGAGAGGTGTTGCTGAAATTGCAGTTTTCTTTCTTAATCATTTCAGGGATTCTGTTTGTCATTAAATGTCTTTACACTTAAAGTAAAGAGAATAATTTGGAGGTGTTTTCTTTATAGATTATTCAGTAGCTTTACTGCTCTATTCCACTTGGGCTCTATGTGGCCCAGGATGTAAAATGAGTTTAACACCTCTGCTTTTTTTTCTTTCTTTTTTTTTTTAATTAAAGAATTTTTTTTTTTTTAAAACACCTCTGCTTTTTGTCAGCAAGTATTTTACTACATAATCTTGCTGCATTGTTGTGGTTATGTCTACTTTATAGTTCCTCCTCTTTCTTTGTGTTCAGCTTGTGAAGTTCATTTAAACATATATGAGGTTATAAAACACATCTTGTCACTGTGCCAGTTTCACACTGAAAGACTGACTGGCATTTCCACTTTTGAATTGCTCCCACAGTTACCCAACTCCAGCAAGAGCAGAACTACTGGTGTGAAAACACCTGAAGGCTCAGGCAATTTGAGGCTGTCATACAGGACACACATGTAACCAAGGTTATTAAGGCTCATATTAATTCCTTTGTGAATATTAAGCCCCTGAAAACTTTGGAAAGTGTTGCAGCCAGAGGATGCAAACATACATCCCAGCCTCCAAATTTAATGTAGTTAGTTCAGTGTCATTCTCACTCTAGTTGAATCTTCTTTTTTATAGCTTTGAAACACACTTCTTCTCCCTTCACATGAGGACAATGATTTGCATTTTAAGGTTTGTTTTATCATGTTTCCTGAGCCTGCAGGCTGTCTGCAGCTTTGCAAAGTTGACTTTTAGCAACACAAGCTAATTGGGTGGAGAGGTAGTCAGTTTGGAAGACTTCATCAAGCTCATACATTCTCTCCCTTTTTTTTTTTTTAAACTCTCACACTAAGATGGTTGCAACTGGTTGTCATGCTAATTTGGCAGATGGCGATGTGTCAGCTGTTCTGATCATTGTTTTCCTTTTGTTAAGTGTGTATTGCAGTTACAGAAGCAAGAAAAGTGTGATACTTTTTCTGCTGCAACCTGTTTTTGTTTGTTTTGTTTTTTTTACTTTATGGGATTTTGGCTTTTTGGCTAGTTAAACATTATGCAGAGAGAGTATGCATTGGAAAGGGAGGAACAAGGGTAAACTTTTTCCTTGAACAGTGGCGAAACAGAAAGCTGACTCACCTTTTTTAAATTCATTTCTGTCCTCCCTCTATCGCTGCTTCCATTACTTGAATTGTCAGATAGTATATGAGAACACATTTCCCAGAGATGTGCTCCATGTAGGACAAGACTCTGTGCAGGAGGGTAAATGTAAAAGTAAAGTGATTCACAGTGGGGGCTCATGTATCCCAGGCATGCTCCATTGCACAGTACAAGCCATGCTGTACATCATTTCTCATAGGAAGTAATAAGGAAAATGGCAATATGGTTACAACTCATGCGTTTCTTGGTTTCTCGGTTACAGACACATTTAAGTTTAGCCGTTAGTGTTTGACTGCAACGCTTTAGGAGTGTCTCAAAACACATTTACACTACATAAACAAAATTAAATTTTCTTATCAGTCTTGGTGCACATTTGTGTGCTTTTTGTTCCTCCACAATATCTGCAGTAGTGGCATTGTTGTGAGCAACAATATGATACATATAGTGTACTGTGTTAAAGTCTTGAGTTACCTCTCATTTCTTTATATTTTGCTAGGAAAATGGGAAATAGATGTAGCAATTTATTGAAAAATGTCAATATTTGGTGTGACCACCTTTATCTTTCAACACATTCTGAACCCTCTTAGGCAGCTCTCTTGTCATTTTTTTTAAGTAGTCGTCAAGACTAGTTCAAAGCTCTTCTTTGGCTGCCTTTTCTTCCATTCTCTGTCAAGATGATCCCGCACTGCTTCAATAATGTTGAGGCCAGGGTTCTGGGGATGCAAATTCATGACTGATAGTGCTCCATTAAGTGTTTTTCTATCCAGGTATGCTTTTACTGCATTGGCAGTGTGTTTTGATCACTATCATGCTGAAAAATTAAGCTGTTGCCAATCAGATGCTTTCCGGATGGTATTGCATGGTGGACCATAATCTGATGGTACCTTTCTGTGTTCATAATTCCATCAATTTTGGCAAGATCCCCAACACCACTGGCTGAAATGCAGCTCCAAACTACAAACTACACCATATTTTACAAATGGCTGTAGACACTCACTGTTTTACCTCTGTCTTGACCTGTTCCGTAAATACTGATGACAATTTGAACCAAAAGTTTTATCAAGTATTCAGCTAAAGAAATGTGGGTTTTTTGGCTGGCTGTTATCAGCAAAGTGCCTAAATATACCATTTCAAGTTGGTTCTTTGTGCCCATTATGTGGTGGCCCAACTTTGGTTCATGCCTTGAGTTTTGTGCCTTTTTTACGCTTTAATGATTCATAAGTCAGTGTTGACATTCCTCTGAAAATGGTCAGGTACGAGGACTGGACTGAAAAAGAAAAGCAGCCAATGTCCAAAGAAAAGCTTTCAAAGACCTTCAGAAACCCTGGAAAACTATTGCTCAAGACCACTTTAAAAACAGCAAATTGTGGCTCCTTGGAAGCAAAATACACTGCTCAAAAAAATAAAGTGAACACTCAAATAACACATCCTAGATCTGACATGACATGATGTCCCAGATGTGCTCAATTGGATTCAGGTCTGGGGAACAGGCGGGCCAGTCCATAGCTTCAATGCCTTCATCTTGCAGGAACTGCTGACACACTCCAGCCACATGAGGTCTAGCATTGTCCTGCATTAGGAGGAACCCAGGGCCAACCGCACCAGCATATGGTCTCACAAGGGGTCTGAGGATCTCATCTCGGTACCTAATGGCAGTCATGCTACCTCTGGCGAGCACACGGAGGGCTGTGCAGCCCTCCAAAGAAATGCCACCCCACACCATTACTGGCCCACTGCTAAACCGGTCATGCTGAAGGATTTTACAGGCAGCAGATCGCTCTCCATGGTGTCTCCAGAGTCTGTCACATCTGTCACATGTGCTCAGTGTGAACCTGCTTTCATCTGTGAAGAGCACAGGGTGCCAGTGGTGAATTTGCCAATCCTGGTGTTATCTGGTAAATGCCAAGCGTCCTGCACGGTGTTGGGCTGTGAGCACAACCCCCATCTGTGGACTTCGGGCCTCATACCATCCTCATGGAGTCGGTTTCTAACCGTTTGTGCAGACACATTCACATTTGAGGCCTGCTGGAGGTAATTTTGCAGGGCTCTGGCAGTGCTCCTCCTGTTCCTCCTTGCACAAAGGCAGAGGTAGCGGTCCTGCTGCTGGGTTGTTGCCCTCCTACAGCCTCCTCCACGTCTCCTGGTGTACTGGCCTGTCTCCTGGTAGCACCTCCAGCCTCTGGACACTACACTGACAGACACAGCAAACCTTCTTGCCATAGCTCGCATTGATGTGCCATCCTGGATGAGCTGCACTACCTGAGCCACTTGTGTGGGTTGTAGAGTCCATCTCATGCTACCACGAGTATGAAAGCACCACCAACATTTAAAAGTGACCAAAACATCAGCCAGAAAGCATAGGTACTGAGAAGTGGTCTGTGGTCGTTTTGACTGTTGGGTTTTCTCTGTGTTATTGTAGGGTCTTTACCCACAATACAAAGCGCCTTGAGGCGACTGTTTGTTGTGATTTGGCGCTATATAAATAAAATTGAATTGAATTGAATTGGTCCCCACCTGCAGAACCACTCCTTTATTGAGTGTGTTTTGCTAATTGCCAATAATTTCCACCTGTTGTCTATTCCATTTGCACAACAGCATGTGAAATTAATTGTCAATCAGTGTTGCTTCCTAAGTGGACAGTTTGATTTCACAGAAGTTTGATTTACTTGGAGTTATATTGTGTTGTTTAAGTGTTCCCTTTATTTTTTTTGAGCAGTGCATAAAGCAACAAGTGGTGGCTCAACATTTTTCCACAGTACAGTATATTTAATAGTGCATATTTTTGCCTGTATCACAAATTCAAACATCGGACAATGACTCTATTTTTAACAAACACAACACTTTTTAGCCTACACAAACAGATCCCTGTATTTGCAAATTTAACTTGTCAGTGAAGGGACTTCTGAACATTGACATGTCGTGGCCTCCATTTGTGCATTTGTGATTTGTGTATTACCCATGCACATGAGCAGCTTCTGTGAAATAGGCTGCTGGAGAGTCAGCTGTTTGAGGAGGTGATGTGATTTCACTTGTGTTTGTGGTCACAAGTTGCAAAAAATGTGTTGGTCATGGTTACTCATTCATGTGGCACGGCTGAGTTGGAAATTGTACAGACACCTAGTTTCAGGAAATTACCCTTTAGAGAAAATCTGTTTTCACAAAGTTTACCCTGTTACCTAAGTTTGATTAAAAGTTCAACTTGCATTGTCTTCTGTTTTCTTTAGGTCTAGATGTGACCTGCTGTGTGCTGTAAATTGCTGCATTAAATGCCATGCCTTAAATCTAATCTTAAATCTCTTAAAACCCGTGTGTGTGTGTGTGTGTGTGTGTGTGTGTGTGTGTGTGTGTGTGTGTGTGTGTGTGTGTGTGTGTGTGTGTGTGTGTGTAGTTTAAAACTATCAAAGCTTTCAAGCTATCTGTATTTGAGCATCTTATAATTAGCATTGATGTAGATGACACTCAAAGTCTCCCCTGCATGTGTAATTACTTTTTAAGAACTGCACTGACAGTGATTTATAGTATTTTAGAACAAGTGGTTTCTTCTCCCCAAGTCATATATAAAAGAACAAGGGGGAAAAGGAAGCTGCTGAAAGTCTGAGAGAAAGACGGAGAGAAAAGGAGACCAATGTTAATGAGACTGTCAGGGACAGGGAAGCAATTTGAGATGTTCGCCTTGCAGACCACAATCAGCTGTCATGATTAATGGTCTGAATTTGTTTTTTTCTGCCACCTCATTGCACTGATCAACTCCTCTCTCTTCTACATTTCAAATAAATAATAGTCATCACAGTAGCACTGATGCACATTAGATGCGCACAGCCAATCCGGTGACTGCAGCAGGAAATGTAAAATTAAAAGTCAGCAACCGGGTGAAATTCAGTAACTCTAACACTCTGTATTTGATATTGAATAAAACATTTTCTACACAGTATTCTATCTTAATGTGTAGTTGTGCAGATGTGCAGAAGATCTTCTCTGAATACTTTTTCTATTGAGTTGAGCTAAAATATAAGCAGACACTTTATTACAATTGACAGGAATGTGTTAATATTGGCAGAAATTAAATTTTCTATTCTGTGTTTTGACTGACCATCAGTTAATATTACATGACAGTGTCTTAAATCCCAAGATCATGGCTTCCTGCCAAATCTGGCTCCCATTTGGGAGTTTTGTGTTTGTGGACTTCTTACTGTTTCCACATGCTGTGTACTTTTATTTCACTTGCTTTTTGATACCAAAACTACTTAGTTAGGAGTAGGAACAGATTCTAATTTGGATTAAAATACACTCTTTCCCATCTTGGCTACTTGCAAAAAATGATTTTCAGCCAACAGATGCAAGATACACTATATGGACAAAAAGTAGTGGGCCATACCTCTTGGTCCTTGAATTTTCAGTCCAGTTGCCACAGATGTGTAAAATCAAACATGTAAGCCATGCAGTATGCCTTTAGAAACATTTATGAAAGAATGTGGTTAAACAGTGGTTTATGTTAAAAACCACTGTATGCAGATCCAGGACAGTAGACTATTTTACTAGTTAGAAGTAGTAACGATGAGCTCCCCCAAATATACCCATCTATATACTATACACTGCATCTATATACTGTACTACACTGCAGCAAAGCCAGTCAGAGAAATGCTGCATCAGTTTTCTCCTTCGTTTCCCTCTCCACAGTTCCCAGTTGTCCTTTTTTGTCAGACTGAAGAAAAGACTTTTGTTATTTTTCTCATCATGAGGGATTTTTACTCGTTTAATCTGACAGTGGATTACAGCTGTAAATGGAGCTCGCCTACACAGACTGTCAAGAAAAAGCAGAGAGAGCAGCTACATTCAAGTGCCACACTGGATGCATATTTTTAGGATTTGTTCAAAAGTAAATGATAAAAAAGATCAAGGGAAGTTCATGTTAATGAGTCTGTCGAAGGCTGAGCTTTGCAGTGCTATTTAAGAACAAACAAACAAAAATCTGTCTTATTTCTGATGCAGTATTTCACTTAGTGAGGAGTACATTGAGTCTACAGCCATCGTTCATCAGTGCTGCTGTACATGAATGGTGATTTTCAGAAAGCAGACAGAAAGATAGAATCAGAGTGTGACTACCGGCACCTATCATTTTTGTCTTGTTTATTAAGGCAAACTATTCATGGCCCTTCCAGCCATTTCTCACTTCACAACTGGTGATGAAAGCCTCCTCTGACAGCCAGAATTCTGCCTTCTCCCTTTACCTCTTCTCCAGACATGTGTACATGCACAAACACACTATATCCCCTCAAATGTATCTTCCACTTCTTCTGCATCTACTTCTTTCACCTGCATATTTGATCTCTCAAGGGCCTTTTGACACACAGCTGAGAAAAAGGAAAACTCCTGTGGAAGAAGCAAGTGAGGAACCCACCTCAAGTTCAGTTCCAGGTTACAGTAAAAAGCAAAGAAGGTGATTCATTCCTCATATCTTGCCTCCAGGTTTCACCCTGACTCTGCAAAGAGATAAGTTTGAGGATGAGATTTGTTCATACCATGGCTCCTGCTGATGGGTTATTCATGGGAAGTTTATTCAAGTTGAGCAGTTGACTTGCAAGCAACTCATATTGCTGAACTCCCAAGGGCTGTGTCAACTTCTCAAAGTGGGTGATGGTGCAAGTCAGCAGTTTCTGTCTTGAGCAGAGCGACCACTTGAGAAGAACACAAATCAAAAAGTTAGTCTTCGTACAGGTGATTGCTCTGCCACAAAGTGAAGAAGTTTTTCTGCTATAAGCATTCAGCTTCCTCCCATCCCCAAGAAAAAACCCTTAAGCCCAGTGAATTTTACAGAAAGGCAACCAGAGACAACAATAAACAGGTTTTTTTCAGAAAAAAAGGACTCCATCTTAATTTTTAAAAAAGTATATTAAAATATATTAACAATAATAATAAAAAAGATATAATAATTTTAAAAGAAATCCCAGCTCAATAAAAAGGCTTGAGCACTGTGGGACTTGGTTAACTATCTGTATCTACAGGGCAATTAAATTGAGGTTGCATTAGCAAAACAGGTAAATAAACTTTATATTCATCTGGAAGTGATTTCTCAGAGATGCTAGTCTGAAAATGCAAGTGTAGTCTGCACCTTTCAATTTGCCTGTTTAATAAAACAGCCAAATTGAAGATGAAGGAATCGCCCCCTCTCCATAATCAATGCTTTAATATTACCATGCCAAAGGAGTTATTAAAGGTTTCTTTCAACACACGTTAGCCAAGGTGCTTCATTAAGATAATAAATCACAAAGGGTTCATTTACTAGCTAATGCTGGCTGAGCTTCTTTAGACTGTAACTTACGTCAGATCAGTGGGAGCAGAGCCAGTGGCAGCTTGCTTAGCATACTAGTCTCCAATCAGTCTCCTGTCAAAAACCAGAGGTTTATCTACAATGTGCATGTGCAAACAACCAGAAAAAGCTGCTGGCCTCACAGCTTGTGCAGCACCAGCATTGTTAACAGGACACAGACATGCCCATGAAGTAGCCATAGGTTACATATTGCAGTGGGATCCGAGGCAAGCAGAGTTAATTCTGGTTCCAGAGAAAATAGGCAACTGTGGCTGCAAGATGAGAGTGATTTAAAGGACAGTGCAAACAGGCAATGAGAAGCTTATGTGACAGAAACCTGCTTTAACTGTAAGGAGAGAGATTGCTTTCACTTTGACTTTAATTAATTGATTGTCTATTATTAGATTTCACTGGACAAGCATTGCTGGCCTTGCTTGCCCTAATGGAATGTCACTGTTTAGCATGGCTTCCTCTCCTGTCCCTCCTGCACTTTCCTGCTCTGAGTGTCACATGTTTAGTTACTCCTCAGCCTCCTTTAGCAGTAATGTAGTCTGTTTGTAGCTCTGGAGGCCAGGGTTTCTGAATTGGAGACTCGGCTCCGTACCCTGGAAAATCCTATAGCTAGCCAGGCCCCTGTAGTCGGTGCGGACCCCAGCAGATCCCGAACAGCAGGGAAAGCAGGCTGGCTGGGTGACTGTGAGTAGGAAGCGTAGTCCAAAACAGAAGCCCCAGGTACACCACGAACCTGTTCACGTCTCTAACCATTTTTCTCCACTCGGCGGCACACCCGCCGAGGAACAAACTCTGGTTATTGGCAACTCTGTTTTGCAAAACACCAGCGACCATAGTCAAATGTCTTCCAGGGGCCAGAGCAGGTGACATTCATGGAAATTTGAAACTGCTGGCTAAGGCTAATTGTAGATTTGGTAAGATCGTTATTCACGTCGGCAGTAATGACACCCAGTTATGCCAATCAGAGGTCACTAAAATTAATATTGAATCGGTGTGTGACTTTGCAAAAACAATGTCGGACTCTGTAGTTTTCTCTGGGCCCCTCCCCAATCAGACCCGGAGCAACATGTTCAGCCGCATGTTCTCCTTGAATCGCTGGCTGTCTGAGTGGTGTCCAAAAAACAATGTGGGCTTTATTGATAATTGGGAAAGTTTCTGGGGAAAACCTGGTCTTGTTAGGAGAGACGGCATCCATCCCACTTTGGATGGAGCAGCTCTCATTTCTAGTAATCTGGCCAAATTTATCAACCCTCCTAAAAGCTGACTGCCCAGGTTTGAGACCAGGAAGCAGAGTTGCAGTCTTACACACCTCTCTGCAGCTTCTCTCCTCCTGCCATCCCCCCAAAACCCCCATCCCCATAGAGACGGTGCCTGCTCCCAGACCACCAAAAAACAAACCTAAAATCAGCAGAAAACTATTTAAGCATAAAAATTCAAAAACAATAAAGAATATTGCTCCATCAACTGCACCATTTTAGACATTGGAGAAAAAATTATTCAAAACCATCTCCAAGATTTATCTTCATGTTCGGCTGCTTTCAGCACTGC
>JAMQGT020000940.1:0-87806 GCA_024447675.2 Pterophyllum scalare
TTATGTTCATTGTACTTCGTTCAGTTACGTATTGCTTAGAAAGGGGGAAGTTAAATATATGGCTGTTATTGATACTGTGATAGCGACTGCACACAGAAACATGATCTGTGAGGCAGCTTTCACACATCACATTCTGCTCCTCAAAATCAAGATTGAATTTCACTCCACCAGAGCAGCTTTGCATGGGTCACAGTTCACAATAATCCTTCTTTGTCATGCCAGGCTTCATCTGTTTTAGCCCCTCCCCTTTTTAGTTATACTTATATCTGATTGGCTGCCTTTAGTAGGGTGGCTTCTCGATGACCATATGAGGATATCCCTCCCTGTGAGGCCAGGCGGCTCCTCCGGTTTGTGACGTCACTAAATTTGATTGAAAATGTGATTGTTGTTGTTTTTGTGGCTGATTTCATTTCCTGTATTTTATTTAAATGTGAAAATACATTTAAAATGTGTTTCATGCAGTAACTCGGCTGCTGTGTCTTCTTCCAACTCTGAGACCTCTCAGAGCAGGGCGTCCTGTTATGCTGCTTTTCAGGAGAACAGTTATCCGCACCAGTCCTGACTCTCTACACTGCCTGTCCTTTGGACACATTAAATATGGACATCATGATGGCAGAAAATGATGGAATGGGTGGCCGTGTTTAAAAACAACCTTCATACGCCTCCTGACCGAATGAGCTGTGAGTGCTCAGAGAGCTGCAGCTGGAAATGTGACATTTCTGTTGCGTGGCTGATGGTGAGGAAGGATCCAGTTTCCTCATCACTGCCTGCACAGCTGATGGTTTCCTCTTCACCTTCATCATTTATTCAGAGTCTGTTTCCTCTGAACTTTATCGACACTTTCCCATCAGCGTCAAGGTTCAAGGGCAAAATATAAAAACCGCATGAAAGCAGATGGAAACAGCACAAACAGCTATTAATGCTGCTCATTGACATTTTAAGATACTTCTCTCTTGGGTTCCCTAAATGCTAACTTTAAGCCTGACGATAAAAACGATGTCAGCTCCGCGGCGGCGCACTCTGCTGTCGCCCCTGCGAAGCCGTGGTTGTTGTTGTTCAGGTAAATGAATTAAGGGGAAGTGAGGTTAATGAATGACCCGCAGACAAGCTACTTCCCCAAACGATGAAAGGACTGTTATGAGCGACAGATCATAGAATAAACAAATCACAAACATACCCGAGGCCACTTCACTACGAGGAATCCTAAACTCAGCGTGCAGCTCCAGGCTGTTCAACCAGCAAACACCCCATTTATTTAATTTAGAGGGAAAAGGAGCCAATGTTCACACACATGACCTGTAATCATCTCTGCTGTCCATCCAAACCATACACACAGCTCAGTCTTATTCCCAGTCATGGGCTCCTTCTGCAGTAGCTGGGAATTCTTAACTTACATTCCCAACAGCAGCTGCTCAAACTACAGTTTAAGGACAGGAGCAAAAAATTCAAGTATCAGATAAACAGCAGCTGCATAGAAAAACAAATAATGCATAAATCATAATCAGTATTACTATAAAAATTAAGAAAACAGTTGAAATAACTGAGCAAAGCGTGGCTAACAGTTCATAGTGTTAGCTATTTGTAGCCGTTAGCTCGCTGAAACTGTTAATAAAGAATAAAAAAATCGAGCTCAGCTCAGCGGACGTTTGGAATAACTCATGAATAAAAGGCTGAATATAAACCTGGTTAGAGGCTAAAAATGTCAGCTAACATTTATAAGTTTTAGCTAAACGTGATAAACTAATAAAGTTGCTACAGTATCGCTGTAGCAACTTTATTAGTTAAAACAAGAACACAAGGAGTGCAAAACCAGGAGCTAAAACTGTAAACTGGAAATGGATTCACAGGTCAAGGTCATCAGGATAAAGAAGATGTTAGCGGCTAAAAAGTGAACAGCTAGCTGATTTACAAAGAAAATGTTGGAAATCGTTAGCTAACATTAGTGAAATTGTTAGCTAACATTAGTGAAATTGTTAGCTAATGCTATCAATTTATAATAGTTACTGTCTGGAAACCTGTATTTACAGCTGGAGGAAGATGAAGTGCAGAGAAACATTATTAATAAACAGTTCTGACTCACGTCTAGAAGGAAAGGTCGGAGGTTACAGCTAAAAGCATAAATAACAGGTATGACAGTTCACTAAAAGTTTAGATTAGCTGCTTAGCTGAACCTGATGGGTGTGAGTGTGTAATGACTAGCTGTAAGTTAAAGCAGTGGTTTGAATATTTGTGAGTTTGTGGTTGAATGAACTCATAGATGAGCGGCTGATGTGATCACTGGACATAATGAATAACTTAAAGAGAAGAGGAACTACCAGCAGCGCTTCCAGTGTTTGACACGGTGAGTATAAGCAGCTCAGCCTCGGACCGTTCCAAACTGAAACCACTTTCATTCACTCTCACATTTGTCCGGGTTTCAGTAAAACTGTGAACGGTGTGAGAGAGCGAAGGGTTAAAGAGGCCGAGCTGTTTCAGGATGTCGTCTTTTCCTCTGGAGCGTCTCCTCACACGCAGGGAGCCACTTCCTCTTCCTGTTGAAGCGTTCCCAGGGCCTGAAGTCTCTGAATAAGACACGACCCTGCCGTTTGCTTCTTTAGGCTAAAGCTGTCCTTTATAAACCGTCGGGGTTTATTAGCGATGATCAGGGTGTTACTGGAGACCTCAGAGACAGACTCGCATCTGTGAGTGAGTGGATCAGGAGAGAAATGGGACACACATGGGAAAGGTCCCTACGCCTCATCCTGAGGACCAAAAACACAATAAACTCAGTTACACTATATTTCTAATTTCTTTTTTAGATGATGAAATGTTGAGGCCTGACGTTTATACGGCTGCAGAGACCATAAGAACGACTCTCTTGCTGGTCCCATTTGGGGGTTTTGGAACCAAATGAAAACCAGCCGAGCTCTGAGGCACTGCGGAGGCTTAAAAACGGTCCAATAGAAATCCTGTGTGGCTGTTTAAATGAAGATTAACGTCCACACGGCCATTTATTAGCTGTTTGGAGAGTTAGTGAAGTCAGAGCTGTGGCTGGCTCATATAAACACATCAGCAGAGGGAAGATGGAGGTTAAACTGTTCTCGGTAAAAGTTCAGGTGGACTCAAACGCCATCACAGACCAAACGTCTGAGACGATGCATCCTCAGCACGAGGCCGGTCATTAACGTGCTGCTGTGTGCCTGGATCCTGAGGCCTGATCCTCAGCTTGTCCTCATCTCACTTTACCTCTGCACTCATCACTGTTCCTCTGGCCACAGGGGGCGCTGATGAGCAGTGAGTAAATCCAAGCATGGTTGCAGCTGTCAGCATCTCAAGGCCTTTATTTAACTTCACACTTACTAAAAGTAAAGCATAGAGACCCGAATCAGCAGAAAATCAGCAGCAGAAGAAGATGATGATGTCAGCATGTGACTTCTTCTTTCCTTTTTTAAACAGTGAGAACGTTTCTCAGACCGTGACTCGGTTCCGAACACACTCCAATCATCGGCGTGAGCCTCGTGACTCACCAGCGTTCCCAGTACCTATGTCACCAAAACTCTTCTCTCTGCAGCGCCATCTGCTGTGCAGATGCGGTTTGTTTCCAGTGATGGAAATGGCCCAGTTCCAAAGAAGTTGGATCGCTGTGCAAAATAATAACAGAATGCAATGATTTACAGATCCCATAAACCCAGCTTTTATTCACAGTAGAGCAGAAAAAAAAACACATCAGAACTGCAGAAATGTTCCATTTGAATATAAATCTGAGCTCATGTTGAGTTTGATGACAGCATCACGTCTCTAAAGCTGTCAGCAGGTCTGTGGTTCCAGCTGTGAAGCATCCTCTGCTTTAACATCAGGCCATAAACATCTGGTTTGGTGGTTAGCTTAGTCGCCTCACAGCGAGAAGATCCTGGGTTTGGATCCAGGTTTGGTTCTTTCTGTGTGGAGTTTGCATGTTCTCCCTGTTCCTGTGTGGGTTCTCCAGGTACTCTGGCTTCCTGCTACAGTCCAAAGACATGCAGTTAGTGGGTTTAGGTTAATTGTTGGCTCTAAACTGGCTGCAGGTGTGATCTGTCCAGGTGTACCCCGCCTGTCACCTTATGGCAGCTGGGACAGAAAAACTAAAAAGAACTAAAGCAAAAATGATTTTTACGGGGACAACCAGGACTTCTTTCAGAAGCACTTCATCGTGATTACATTAACTCTGAACTGTGGCGACCTGTGGAGCTGTGCATGTCTCTCCGTCCCGGCTCTGCTGTCCCTAATAAACTGGTTTATTTTTAGGATTCATCAGGAAGCTCACTGAGGCTCATTTCACTGTCAAATCACAGCAGCGCCCGCTGAGCTTCATCCTGCCTGAATGTATTCTCCGTCTACCTGCTGATGATTAACTCACATTTACATCTCATATTTTCATACATACGTGTGCTGCAGGAGGCGGCTGAGCTCTTAGTGGAGGGTTCATCGTAATGATAATAATCATCTTTAATGTCCCTCGGTGTTTCTGCACAGTTCATTTCCAACACCTTTCACTGGCTTCATGACGACGACTAACTCTTTGTTTTTCCTTTTGAGTCATCCTCAAACCAAAAGAGACCGAAGAGCATCACAGCTTTGAATTTGAATTTATTTATTTGGTAGGGACAATGCACATTAATAAACAATATGTAAATGTGCCAGAATTAGCCAAAGGCTATTTTTCATCCCTTGTCCCTTGCTAAAAAAACAAACAAGGGTTAAAATGACTAAACTACGCAAATTTAAAAAGAGAAAATACAAGCAATATAAACAATATAATAAATACATATGGAACTACACACAATTTTCATAAAAAGTATATTAAAAAAAACACAGGTCGTCCCATGATTGGATTGAAGGTGCTTGTTAAACTGAATGCTGACAGATGTGATGTGTTATCAACCAGTTCTTTAGTTGTTTTTTAAACTGATTATAAGTGATTGTCTGAGGAATGATCTGCAGACATGTTCACTGAATTAAGTTGAAGAGTCTGGGTCCTTTACAGCACATCAGTGGTCTCCACCCCTCCCTCTCTCCATACCACCTCCATCCTTGTCCACAGTCTTGTTACCTCCCGTATTGATTACTGTAACTCTTCTAATTGGCCTCCCTCACAAATCCCTCCAGAAGCTTCAAATGGTTCAAAACTCAGCCGCTCACATTATGACAAAAACCTCCCTCATTTCACCACATCACCCGAGTCCTACAGCAGCTCCACAGCCTCGCCCCTCCTTATCTAATCGAACTTCTTCACATCACCTCCTCCTCCCGCACCCTCCGCTCTTCCTCCTCTATCCGCCTTACTGTTCCCCCTTCCTGCCTCAGTACTATGGGGAGCAGAGTTTTCTCCCACTCTGCTCCCCAGCTGTGGAACTCTCTCCCACCTGACCTTCACATCTTCAAATCACAAAGCAAAACTTCGGTCGTTTTAGTTTATGTTTGTGCTTTTTTGTGGTTTGTCTTGTTTTCATCCCTGTAAGGTCTCCTTCGGTGTCATGAAAGGCGCTAATAAATAAAATTATTATTATTATTATTAAAATCTGATGCCATGGAAACAGCTGACTGCTCCTTCCTAGTGTTCTTAAGGATTGGGACTCCATAAGGACACTAACAAGAAGACATGTAGGACCTTAAAGCTCCACCATAACCATGTGATTCTCCTCAAGAAGTTCTTGAATCACAACAGGGACAAAGTGAAGAAACTCTGAAATTCTCCTCCGTGATCGCCAAGACCTACATAAGGATGATCGTGGGATAATGGGAACGTTCTTGAATGTCTTCATAACACAAGGACTCTTCAAAGACCACCGTAGAACCTCCATAAATGCCCACAGACCCTCTGTGAGCTTCATAAGCTCTCATCAGCTGTGAGCTCATGGAGAGAACTTCTAGCTAAGCAGCGCCCCCTGCTGCCCAAAGCTCAAACAGCTCTGATGCTGCAGCAGCTCTGGATTACCTGAGAACATTTCAGTGGTTTTCTTGGCTGTTAATCAGATCATGCCAGGGCCCTAACAAACCAGTACTTTAATTATTGATCAGATGATTAATTCATCCATAAAAGCAATGAAACAAAAAGGTAAAGAGACATGAAATAAGCTCCCAGTGTGACTCATAGTGTGATAATGTTACTATAAATATCCTGACAGAGTAGCATCATCAGGTTTCTACTGAAGTCAAAGGAAACAGTTATACACACATGTGTTACAGGAAGATACTGATTGTACAGGATACGACAGCTTACAGTACTAAACCACAGAAGTAACTGTAAGTAAAGTGCTGTAAATACAGCAATAATACTGCAAACAGGGACAGTAAACTGCAGCCGTCCAAGTGTCAGTAATTCAATCATCACTTGTTAACATTTTTATTTTTCATGTCATTTTTTTCTCAAATTGAATGTCAGAGTTCTGATTCATCTTTTATGTAATCTTTTTAAATTAATTTATTCTCACGATAGAGAAAGGAAGCTCAGGAAGCCCACAGACGGACTCATCAACCCCTTCATCACAGTGGTCAGCACAGAGGACAGTTACCAGGGCCCGATTCCAGGAAGCAGGTTCAGCTCCGACTCTGGGTTTGTTAAACCTGAAATGAGGGAAACTCAGGTTTTCAGTTCCAGAAAGAGAGCTAACTCAACTCTGAGTCAGTTACCATGGTAACAGACTCTGGCACCCTAACCTGGCAGGTTTTATCCAACAAACTGTGTCTCTCTGACTCCGCCCCTCCTGCTGCACCTGAACCACCTGTCTGACCCACCCATTCATGTCCTCCTTCATAAAGTGTCTGTCAGAGCGTCAGAGGAGCGAATTCATCTGCAGACGTTTATGTTCCTACGAGCTCTGAAATCCCAGTTAGACGTTAGTTTGTTATTTTACCATGGTAACGGACTCAGTAGTTCATTTTACCAAACTGGTATTACCATGACTCAGAGTTGGCTTTAGCTCTCTTTCTGGAACTGAAAACCTGAGTTTCCCTGATGTTAGGGTTAAAAAACCCAGAGTTGGAGCCAAACCTGCTTCCTGGAACAGGCCCCAGGTGGTGAAGCAGAGCTGGGCTAATGCAGGAGGCCCCCCAGCACCAAACAACTAAAGCTGGACTTCAGTCTAAACCAGTAAGAAGAGAGCTGAAGGAGCTGATCGGACAGCATGTAGCAGAGGGAACGCTGCCCTTAACCACGGCCGACTCGCCTTCATTGTCATTTTTATGTTGAGGTGGAGGGGTGGGGTGCTGACGGTGTTGTGCCAAAAAGTGATCGTCTGTATTAAAAAGGCTGTAAATGACTTGTTGACCTCTAACCTGTGAAACGTGTCAAACATCTCTCTCATGAATGATATCAGGTCACTGTGAGTGAGAAACAGCATTTCTATCACAGGGTAGAAGCTGCACTCAGTTTTAACTGTCATTGACATTAAAAATGTCTCTTTAAACATAAATCTGTCTCAGAAGGCTGCAGAGATCACAACAAATATAACATCAAAGATATTTGAAGTGGTCAAAAAGCTTTGCATTGATTATAATGTAGGTACAATAACACAGACTCACAAAGATTGTTGACAAACAGGTTATTTCTTCATGTTATATATAAGCCCTTCATAAATCATGCTGACTGCACTCTGTTTACCAACATAAGCAAAGACATTACACATAAAAGCACACAGAAACATCGGGATCACTTTATGGCAGACAATCACTTTTTGGCACAACACCGGCAGCTGTTGAAAGCAACTAATAAAGTAACTTGTATTCTAAGTTAGTTACTTCCAAAAGGATGTAATCAGTAAAGTAACTACGTTACCTTATAAAGGAGTGATGAGAAATGGGATTACTTATTCAAGGTAACTATGCCATCACTGTTGGTCGGTCAGGGGAAGTTGTTGTATCAGGATCAGTCAGCGCAGCAGGAGTGACGGTTGATGCAAAATCATTTTCTGCTTTTGGTTTGTTAAATACAGATTTCTCTGGTTCAAAGGTCAAACCGGTTACTGCCCCTGGCTGCAGCGAGGAGTTTTCTCTTAAAAACAAGGACTTACTGTCCACGTTCTCTCTTCTCCTCAGTGTTGGCTCGCTGCACTGAAACAGGAGAACCCGCCCGTCAGCTGTGATGCTGGTGCTTTAGAGCACTTCATCAGTGAGGACGGTGTGGAGGACAGCTGTCTGAGTCAGGCGCACAGGCGGTCCACCGGACTGACGAGCTGAAGTCGACCCCGTCCCCTCGTCGGGCCGGTGATTACCAGTCGGAGGCTTGGACACACTCACCCATGAGTCCAAACCTTTGAGCGGTACTCTGTGATACAGTATGATTGTAGTCCTCTGTAACTTCATGGCTAACAGTGTCTGACCCTAACCAACAGTTATACTCTCATGTAATCAAGGGCAGGTCATCAGCTGATGGTTATTAATACAGGTCTGTGCTGCTAAACACTTACTGAAGTAAAAAGACATATTTAGACAAAATGATTCAGAACTTTCACATTAATTTACATATTTGTTTATTATGTATTAATGCGTCCCACAGCCCCTCATTATTATACACATTCATACAGAGAACATGGACCGGTTAGTCCACAGAACCCAGAGAGTCCTCCGCCTCCATCGGCTCCTCCTCTGGTTCTCAGGCTGAAAGACAGTGGGAGAGGACGTGTTAGACCCACCCGTGTAGGCTAAGGTGGGGTAAGGGTGGTGTTAGATGAGGTTTGATCTTTATATTTCTGGTCCAACTTTATTTGTCCCCAGTTCCCTGACCTTCAAAGGTGCCAGAGGCAGAGACGAGAGATTATTCTCTTCTCTCTGAGCAGAGGGACACTAACAACCATAACCACATAAACACTGATCAAGTGGTTATCGTTACTGGCTCTCAACTACCTCTGGTACGGTGTCCAATAGGCAAAGTGATCAAAGTCTGACCAGGACTGCAAGGTCATGTCAGGGTGGTCAAACATCAGCATCTTCTACCTGTTCAGTCTCAGGTTTAATTTAGCCAGGCTGTTCAGTTAACCGTTTAATAATGATGGAACCGACTGTTGGTGTCCAACACTGGAGATTAATATTTGTATTCCTCCTTTTCTTGTTTTGTTTAGAATCACACTCAGTGCTCCTGTATTCATTAGCCCTGTTATTCTCCTCATTATCAATCATTATGGTGCCCTACGCTCTGACAACACTGTGGCACTGTACCAAAAAGGGCGGAGCAGACTTCACCTACTCAGGAGACTGAGGTCATTTGGAGCACAGGGGGAACTCCTAAGGACGTTCCATGACTCAGTGGTGGCATCAGTGGTCTGCTGGGGTACCAGCATCTGTCCCTCAAAGCAGCATCCCAAAGATACCCTCTCTAACAGGATGGCTGTTATTATGTTATTATTCTGTCATTTCTGATGCGACTTGAACTTACATATTTATTTATATATCATCTTGGGTTGTTATAAAATGTTCCCTTATAGTGTGTACTCAGCCACTAGATGCAGATTAGGTTTCCAGCAAGCAGCAGCCTCTGGGGCTGCAAGGCTGGGCTTTAGTGGCAAACCTGCAGTTCTTCTAATGACCTCTGGGGGTCACTCCACCCTACCTGACAGAAGAAATCAGAGCTTTAATTACTGATCTGTTACCTTGGAAAATGTGCTCGAGTGACGGCTCCTTCTCCAGCGGGAAGTCTGAGTCCGGCCACAAATGTTCAACCAAAGTTTTAGCATTCTCATATTTATCAAAGTGGGCTCCAGGTGAGACTTTCCTTTCAGGTTCCTCACAGAACTTGAGCTTCGCTCTCAGTTGATCACAGTCGAACTTCAGCACCTGAAGAAGAAACGAGCAGCATTTGCAAAGAGAAACTAAAATGCTTTGTTATGAACTGCTCCTCTTTTAGCCAAAGACCTTTCAGAAAACAGAGAAACAAACAACACAGCAGTCACACAGGACTGGATCTGCACCAGGAACTTTGCTCTTTCAGTGTTTTATTCACATGTCTGTAATCTTGAAGTTGAAGCTCTGAGAGCTTCTTTCACTGAGCAGACTAACTACAGGTTATTCCCATGAGCTGATAATGCCTTTCAGGGGGCAGCTGACAGCTCCATTTATGAGCTATGAAACCAACCAAACTGCTTTCCTCATCTAAAATGCTTCAGGCGTCTCTAAAGAGGAGGAGGAGGAGCAGTGAAGGTACCTGTCCACTCTCCACGTGCAGGGCGACGTGATCCCAAACATAAACCTGCTGTTGAGACGAAAGCACCCACTCAGTGTCCATCAGGTTTTGCTCCGGTCTTTGGATCAGCCGATGACTGAGAGGAAGGTCAGAGAGACAAACATCAGTCATCTCAGAGAGGGCTTCAAACAGCACTGGTGTCAAAGGTCAACCTGACGCTGTCTCCATGACACACAAACAGATGACAAATTAAAGGAAAAAACTTCACATCAGAGGCTGCATTAACTCTGTGTGTACTTTATTTTTACAGTGTAATTTTATCTGAATTTTTTTATAATGATGAAAAGACTGAAACATATTTAATAGTTTTATAATATCAAAGAACTCAGTCAAAATAAAGATACTGAACAGTGTGCATTTCTGTGGCTATGGAGAGAAACCAAACACAGCTGTCACTATGCAGGTTAACATTACAAAAACTCTGCACTGAAACACTAAAGAGACACTGAAACAGTGAAACACTAAAGAGACACTGAAACACTGAAACAGTGAAACACTGAAACAGTGAAACACTGAAACAGTGAAACACTGAAACACTGAAACACTAAAGAGACACTGAAACAGTGAAACAGTAACACTGAAACAGTGAAACACTGAAACAGTGAAACACTGAAACAGTGAAACATGAAACACTGAAACAGTGAAACACTGAAACAGTGAAACACTGAAACAGTGAAACAGTGAAACAGTGAAACACTGAAACAGTGAAACAGTGAAACAGTGAAACACTGAAACAGTGAAACAGTGAAACAGTGAAACACTGAAACAGAGCGATTTCTCATGTAAATCTACAGCTGAATGTTAATAAAAGTGTCTGTGTGACATTTAGTTTGTAGCTTGACATGTAGCTTTGACTCTGAAGGGCCTCTTTGTTTATACCTTTGGGAAGAAAAAAAATATCAAGATATATTTTGTATATCTCCATTCAGGTAAAAAAAATATGGAGATATTATTTTGGTCCATATTCCCCAGCCCTAGTAGCTCTAAACATATTTAGGGTGTTTTTCTTCATTTTTTGTCTCTCCAAATATGTTACTCCTCTCTCCTACAGCCTCGATTGCAACTACATGCAAATAACCAATTATGCAAATTAGGTTATGACATCATATAGCGACTTCTAGCGACTTTTAGGACAGCCAATAACTGCTTTCCTTACTGAGGAGATGGAAACAGTGCTTCTAATTGCACTGATGGATGAACAGTTCGTATATGTGTGTGCAGCTTGTTCATATCTGCTCGATATGAAATGTTAACTTTGCAGTCTACGCTCTGCCTGTCTGTCACATTAAAATGTGTCCAAACTTTACTCTGTTTCCTGTCACTCGTTTTCCTCACCGTCCCCGCCTGTAGCCTCTATATAAAGCACAGCTTGCTCTAGCTCTTTCTGCCTCTGAGCCAACTTTGCAGCCACCCCTCCCTCTCTGGTGTTTCTGCACTCACTACCACTACACCTCACTCCGTGTCCATGGCCCGCCCTCTCCTGTTCAGTGCAGACACACAGATGCTGCCACTCATTTTAACCAATCACGGCTCACAATCAGGATCAGCTCCAAAGAGCCGGCTCTTAGATCGTTCACGACTGACCCTTCACTACTTGGCTGACTAACACGCCACCATGGCCGGGATTACACCAGGGGTAAGAAAACTCAGTTTGACTGCAGTCTGCAATCTAAGGACATCTAGTAGTGTTTCTAATGCTGTGGCTGGTGGGTTCAAATTAAAAGCACTTTAATGTTTCCCTAAACAGAAACACTTCACTTCTTAACTAGGCTTTTATTTTGAAACAGGGATTGTGAAAAACTTAAATAGTTTTCCTTTTTTGTATCTGTCCTTTGGGAGTTGGTTAGGAATGTGTTAACAGTGTGTGTTTGTGGTTTCTATGATGCTACAGTAGGTCTTCCATCACCTCTAATGTGTGTGTTTCAGTTTTTATCTGCGTCTTCCTCACCTGTGTGTCTCACACATGGCCTGTGACCTCCAGATGAAGTACCCGTCCCTGTACGTGAAGACGGCGTTTGGATCATCGAGGGAGCAGAGGATACTCAGAGAAGAGCTTCTCTCTGGCCGGGCTGTGGACCAGCACAACGTACTGCACTTCCTGTCTGGTCAGGGAAGTCTTAAACACCCTCATGACAGGCGGCGCTCCGGAGCAACACTGGAGGCAACAAAAGGAATTTTTACTGGAAGTCACACCTACCACAGGCCACTGTACACACACACACACACACACACTCGGACATACAGAGGAGCTGGATGGTGGATCATTCCTGGTCACATCACTTTACTGCCTTTAAGTCTCTAAGGCTGCTGAGCAGCTTTGTTGGTCTTTGGTCTTAATTCAGACCGTTGTGTCTTTCAGTCTGAGGTGGTGGGTAAACAGACCAGTTAAAAGATAGATGAATTTATGAAATTAACATTTTCCTAACACGCAGAATCAGTAAGGAATAAACATTCCCGATCTCTTAAAGCTAAGGAGTCGGTACCTGCTGGCTGTAGGCAGTCACCACCTCCTGCAGGGGGAAGGTGAAGCGGTACGAACCAAACCTGGACTTCTCACTGAAGGCTGGAGAGGTGGCAAACTTCCACAGGAAGCTCTGCTGCTTGTTCAGGTTCGGGTAGAGCTCATCCAGGATGGTCCTCTGTGCAGCCTGGTTCTCCATCCGGTTTGGGTAGACCTTGTCCAGAAGCCTCGTCTCAGCCGACTGGATCTCCTGGGGATCCACGGCCAGACTCCACCACACCAGGGACAGGCTGTCCGGATCCCTCGAGCCTCCGTGAGGATCCTTGAAGCCTTCGTCCTTCCAGATCCGGAGTAACCCCCCTTGATCCGTGTCGTGTTTCAGGTCAGTCACGTGAAACTCCGGTTGGGGGTATTCAGGGATGTTTGTTTTTACAAGAAATATGTTCTTCAAATCCCGATTATACATTTTCAGATCATGCAGACATAAATGATGTTTATGAATAAACGTGGAATTACATCCTTTCCTTTTTCTGTGTGTGTCCGCGGCCATGCTGCCGTACAATCTGGATAAAATACTCTGCCGCAGATCGGATCGGTTTCTCTAATCCAGGAGTGAAACCTAAGGAAAGTGCCTGGGTGTGTTTTTGCTCCGCCCACTCATGCTACGCTGTCTCAGAGTCACAGTCCAACCAGATGAACCCGAGACACACCTCCACCTGGTTTCATTCTGATCACATTTCAGCTCAACACTTCCTGTTTCTTTTTCTTTCCTGAACCTTTATTCCCTGTTGTAGTTAGACTCTATGAAACATCGTCTGATCCTCAGAGGTCTGAACTTGACACGTACGAAAGCCCACGCCCTGATAGCCCACGCCTGATAACCCACAGTGTCTCACTCACTGAACTGCACATTGGTCAGTTTGTAGTCTTGATTTCAGTTGTGTTTATTGGAGTGTTCGGATGCTGTGCTCTGTTTCTGCAGCTGCTCACTTTAAGTGTGATTTTGGTGCATCACCGTCATGTGATCTGTTAGTGGTACACTGTGTAGAGCCTCAGGTTAGCAGCCTGCAGGTGCCCAACAGGTGTTCTTCATTCTCCTGACCAATAGCAGCAGCAAACAGGCTGAATGTCCACAGCTGATGTAAACAAAGTCACGTGACATAGGGGGCGCCACAGCTGATTATCTGCCTCCGTGTCACTCTATCCCAGCATCCTCCTCTCATCTCACCAGCCCTCTGCATGTCCTCCTTCATCCATAAACCTCCTCTGAGGTCTTCCTATTCTCCATCCTGGCAGCTCCATCTTCATATCCACCCTCCCTCCACTGCACGTCCAAACCATCTCAGCCTCTCTGACTCTGAGCTGTCCCTCCGATGGACTCATTTACTGATCCTGTCCATCCTGCTCACTCCCAGTGAAGATCTGAGCATCTTCAGCTCGGCCTCCTGTCTCTGTGTCAGAACCTCTGTCTCCAAACATCCATCTCAGCAGGTCTCAGCACCATCCTGGAAACCTTCCCTTTCACTCTGGCTGCTCTCCTTCTGTCACAATAAGCATCAGTAATAAATATTCTTTGTTGTTCTATAGGCATTAATACCTGATCCTTCATAGCGCAGGGCGCTGGTGAAGTAACCACGAGTGGTTCCACGTCAACAGACATCAACAAACTGCACAAACCAAACCAGAAAAGCCCAAATTCATATAAACACGTTTATACTATTTAAAGCTGATTTATGATTTCATTTAAAATGCTTTATTCTCAGCTGTCTGCAGTTTGTTCAGAATAAATATTCGTTTTATTATATTTCAAACTTTTTCTTCTGTTGCCTTTTCCCGCTGCAGAGATGAGCTTTCCTTGTTCTTCATACACCGAACACAGCAGGTGAAGATGAGAATGAAACATAACAAATCATCATCATCATCATCACTTTTATTTTCTCTCTGACGCATCTTTGATTTCACATCATCCTCTGGTCTGAGATCAGTGAT
Source organism: Pterophyllum scalare (assembly GCA_024447675.2). Classification (NCBI taxonomy): domain Eukaryota; kingdom Metazoa; phylum Chordata; class Actinopteri; order Cichliformes; family Cichlidae; genus Pterophyllum; species Pterophyllum scalare. The sequence continues at coordinate 14,643 of JAMQGT020000940.1, forward strand.
GGTCATAAACGATGTTGCAGTGTTCATTTCTGCTCCTACTGTTTTTATGTGTGGAAATAAAATAATTTAAATTCTAATCAGGTGTTTGTGCAAACAAATGTGTGACATCATCACAGAGCAGAGAGCGTTTCAGCATCAGTGCTGATCTGATCAGTGACATCATCAATACACATCATTACTTTAGACAAATGTTTCTGCTGGTTGGTACAGAGCCGATGTACTAAAAGAAACAACAGAAGAAGAACTGTGGTCCACGCCTCCATCACGCCGTCCTGCTCCGAAGGTCGAAGGTATTGTTGGAATGATGTCATCTCACCTGCAGCTTTCAGCCATCAGTCGCTCCTCTTTCTGTCCACGAGTTCAGAAATGTTAAATCTCCCACGCTGCCTCCGCTCAGTATCGTTTGTCCTCCGGCGGCGTGGCCACGGTCACCTCTTTGCTCCCAAAGTCCCAGAAAGCCGTCATGTGGAAGGCCATGTTGGAGAAGACCACCAGGTACTCGAAGAAGGCAAACCAGGTGTAGACTGGAGGAGAGACGAGAGGGAGTGACTGAAGGAGAACAGGATGAGAGACAGCAGACCAAAGCAGAGCAGGACTTACTTCCTGCTTCACAGTATGTGTTGTGGCGTCTGAAGAAGTAGGTGGCGATCAAACAGCAGCTGATGTTGAACAGGAAGAGACGCAGCTTCCAGCGATATGATGTCACTTCCTGAGATGGACAGAGGGGGAATGAAACACATCAGATTTATTGATAACTACCAAAGAAATTAAGGAAAATAAGGAAAACTGGCTGTATGTGATCAGGAATGATGGAGGTTATCTGCTGAACCCCTGGAGACTCTCAGGTATTAAGCACAAAAAAGCTCCTCAAGACACATGCAAGCACCCATAGAACCTCCTCAAGTACCCCCAGAACCCACTCCAAATTCTCCTTAAAGAGTACCAAGAGTTCACAAGCACACCAATAACTCCTCCACAATCCTGTGATCCTCCTCAAGCCTTCCATGAAACACAACAGGGACACAACACATGGGTACTCCTGGAACCACAGCAAGAACTAAACCAAGTGCTGGCAGAACCTGCTACCTGACTCTCCTTCAACATTAGTAGGACCTCATCCAGACTCTATGAGGTTCTTCAAACATATCTAAACATGGGGCACAAAACCTCCTCCCAAACCATGTGATTGTTCTCTAATAGTTCTTAAACAACTACAGGTACAAAGATAAAATGGGAGTTCTTCTAGAACCGCCACAAGTACTGACAGAACCTGCAAAGCTATCCAAAATCCTCAAGGACTCACAGGCTTTCAGAAAGATGTTTAAAAGCTCTTAAAGCAGATCTAGAACATCAACATGGGGGACCAAAACCTTCTCAAGCAGTCCTTGGTAGGTTCTGTTGGTACTTCAGGTACCAACAGAACCTACTGCCCAATCCACAAATCCCAAAACCTCATTAAAAATGTTCTAGACCTACAATGGGGACAGAACATAAAGAATGTTAGTAATTATAGAGTTATATGAAGTGCTGACAGTCCTTTCTGACGTATCCTTAAATACTCTTTAAGCACTTCCAGGATTTTGTAAGGACAATAGGAAGGCCTTCAGGCACACACAGAACATCAACAATGGCACAAAACCCTCCCCCTGAACCATGTGACCACCTCAAGTACAGACAGAACACTAAAGCTTACCTTCAGGAGTAGTAGGATTGGGAAGGCCATGTCAACATTACCACCAAAACCTCCACTAAAGCTGTGCAGTCAGCAAATATTGCTTAACCCACCTTAAGTACATAAAACAGAGCCTACCACCTGATCCTTTAAATATTCAAGATCCATCCATCCATCTTCTTTTCTGGGTCACGGGGGTGGCAGCCTAAGCAGAGAAGCCCAGACCTCCCTCTCCTCAGCCACCTCCTCCAGCTTGCCAGTAACCACCTTGCAACTGCAGCTCTGACAAGCATCCTCAACAACAGAAGTGCAGAACATGGTCCGTTCTGACTCATCATCCTCAGCCTCCCTCAGAATACTGTCGAAGTTCTGCCAGAGGTAGAAGATCTCCGTTTAGGCACACCGGGTTTGTCCAACATCCTCTCCCGCTACCTGATCCAACTCAGCACCAGGTGGTGATCTGTTGACAGCTCAGCTGAGCTCAGCTCACCAGAGTGTCCAGAACATACTGTCGCAGATCTGATGACACGATTACAAAATCAATCATCGACCTGCGATCTAGGGCTTGGACTTTTGTGCAGACGACAGTTTGCACAAAAGTCCAATAACAAAACACCCAAGTGGTTACAGCTCCTGCAGGTGGTGGGCCCACAGGTGGGTAGGCCCATGTCGTCTAATCGAGCCGCACCTGGCCGGGCACCATGGGTCAATGCCCGACAACCAGACCAGCTTTCTTTTGAGCTCCCTCCCCAGGCCTGGCTCCAGGCAGGGGGCCTCAGTAACCCTATCCCGGGTTAGGTAAACAGTTCCTTTGATGCATTTTCCATAGGGGTCGTTGGAATTGCTCTTTGTCTGGCCCCTTACCCAGGACCAATTTGCCATGGGACACCCTACCAGGGTTCAAAGCCCCCGGACAAGAGACGAAGTTCTCATAGAACCCCCTGAAGTACCAGCCCAAATCCACCTCAAGGATTCCTAAAACTTTTGAAGTCCTTCAATCATGCCTCAGGTCAACTTTAAAAAAAAAGGTTCTGTTAAGACAGTAACTGATTGATTTTGTGCCAACCAAGTAGTCATTAAATCAGCTGATCGCTGAAAGATAACATTCAGAGTGAGATGTTTTCATTTTTGATATTAGAGCTGACTAAAGCTTTCACACTGCTCAAAAAAGAGAATATTTATTTAAGAATCAGCTGTTCTTGAATTATTGTGTCGATGTACTGTGCAGTCTAATTGTCTTCACTGCGCGGCCTCCCGACCTCACGTTCACAGAGAGCTTTTCGTGTCACCGTTTAAAAATATAGTTTATGCCCATCGATCAATAACTGTGGGTACACAGCAATGTGGCTTTTTATTTATGATATCACACACTGAAACCTCGTGGTGAGCTGGGGAGGGTCAGTTTACCTCTGGGTTCACGTAGTGTCTCTTGATGACGTACCACAGCCAGCACGTAATGAGCATGTGCAGCAGCGAGCTCCCTATAAATGTGATGAACCCGTACTTATGAACACCTGCAGAGACAAACAGCCATCAACATGTCAACAGTCTCAGATCAAACACGTCTGAAGGGTTAACTTCTGACTGGAGGACCAGAGTCAGCTGATCACGCCATACTCACTGTAGGTTTCCGTGGACGACACGTATGTGAGCATCACCAGGCCGCTGTTTTCGGCGAGGCTGCAGATGAGCGCCAGTCCGCTCAGCAGCAGCTCCAGCAGCCTGTTGGCGAAGCGGCTGCGATAGAAGCTGAAGTAGGCGAAGGCCACCAGGTATCGCGGCGCCGAGTGCAGCCCGATGCAGCCGCGCCAGATGTAGCGCTCCGGCACGCGGCTGATGGCGGAGCTGATGGACGGGAGGTAGTTTGATACCTGGAAGAAAAAAATACGAGTTTAATCTGGAGAACTGGTTCTGCTCACGCCTGAAGCTGAGGTGTGGGCTGGCACATCCTTCACCAGGTAACGTTTTACGTGCTAAACAGACTTCAGTGACCTGCAGGGACCCTGAAGGTCACAGACTCTCCCTCTGCTTTCAGTACAACATCAATTTTGTGCAATAAATTCAACAAAGCACACAAAATAAATGCATTCAATTAATTTAGATGGAGGCAGCTCTCTCGTCTCCCTGTAAATGGAGTTATTTTGTGTAATTATTATTGTGTAAAATTATTAAACAACCTGCTTCAGTACAAACGTGCTTCCTGCTGGCGTCTGCCTGCGCCCACATCAGTACGTACTTTACAATGTGTGTACGTCGCGTCCTCGTAGTGGTAGAAGAGGGAGATGAAGATGCAGGCGATGAAGCCGGTCACCGGCAGCAGAACTGTTCCCACGGCGAAGCTTTTGAAGGGCAGCCGGATGAGGAGCCGGTCCCGGTCCAGGCTGCTGTACGGACCCTGGAGCATCCTGGAGAGAATAGACGGGGACGGAGAGAAGTGAATGAAGCTGGACCTCCAATCAGCTCCTCAGCCTTCACACAGGAAATAAGCCAGGTGAGTGTTTTCACACTGCGGTGCTACGATGTCAGGAAACCACTCACGAACAGAAAAAATGATCTAGAAATAAGTGCAACGTCAACAGCATCTTATTACACTTGCATAACAAACCTCAGCAGCTCCACATGATAACTGACTAGCTTATGTGACTGTGACTGCACACAGCTGCCCTGGATCACACGGATGTTACTGAAAAACTAAAAATACGAGTTGCTTTGAATCCAGCGGATCTCGACTGGACCCGTCAGGCCGTCCTGACCCCTAGACCGCATCTTTGGTACCTACGGGTCTATGCTGATGACTGCTGCAGTGTTGGTAAAGCGTAAAATCTCAATAATTCCTGATGGAGTGCAGTGTGTAAACAGAGAATCATCTGTAAGTTGTAAGGATGTTTACAGATGCTTTACTTAGTGTGGTTAATGTGATTTTATGATTGTCACTGTTGTGTAGTTTGTTGTAATTCATTGTTGTGTACTGTTTGATTCTGTCTATTCCCTTCCCCTCAAAAGGCTTTGGTTTTTGCCAGGCCACAGCTGTAAATGAGAAATTGTTCTTAATGTGTTTGCTTGGCTAAATAAAGATTTAAATAAAAAAATAAATAAGCCATCCATACACCAACAAGAACCTCTGTTAGGCTGCTGCCCCTCTCAAATGCTTTAATCAGCCCCGGCTTCTCTCTGCGGGCTTCCCGCATGTTTCAGAGCGGATTCTGAGATTTACAGATCACCTTTAAAGCCCCTCTCAGATCCCCAGGTGAGGTCCCCCTGGCTCCATCAAAGCCCACACTCAAATCTAAGAGTGCCATGCTTTAGTCATCAGGCCCGCTCTGGGTTCTTTTCCCTCTAAATTGTAAGTTTGTTGTGTGAACCTGTGGGGCTCTCAGTGGGGTGTACTGTGCAGCGTGTATGCAGAGCTGCACAGGTGCTCTCAGGAGCAGCCAGTAAGCCAGCATGACTCTCATACTTCCTCAGGTATTTTAAATGGAGTCAGGTGGGCGCTTTGTGTGCCGAACTATAGAGGAGTTCTCCCACAGCACAGACGAGGCTCGGCGTGCTTCCGGCCCGTTACTCCGCTGCTTTCCCGCTGAACGCGTGCCTGTTCACCTGTACAGGTGAGGCAATCCTCTGACGTGGCTGACAGCTAGCTGTGAGCGGGTGAGCTTTTAAGCAGGAGTAGGTAGGCCAGGTGAAAGGCTCACCTTCACGGCTCCTGGGGCTCGCTCCTCCTCGCTGCCATCGGCCCCTCAGCAGGTGCTCTTCCGGGAGCTAATCACAGCAGCTAGCAGCCGTTAGCTGAGAACTTCAGGCACTGGCAGGAAACGGCTTCAAACTTGTTAAATCGTCTGTTTTCCCGCCACTCGACTGCTTTTGACACTGCGCCCACTTGTTTAACGTCACATGCACACTTTGTACGCCGTTTTTAATTCAGTTTAACGATAATTTTACTGGGCGACGTAGCGCCGCTCTGCTAACGGCTTCAGCTGTTTCCGGTAACCACATCCTTCAGAATAAAAGCCTTCCTTATACGTGCTGCAGTGTCTCTGGGGAAGGTTTGGGGCTAATTTCATTCATTAGAAAGAATTTTATGCACGAAGACACAAAAACAGGCCCTTGCTCAGTTTAAAACGCTTCTGATGTCCCTGCTCTGCAGTCCTGCTGCAGGACCATCACACTGCACAATAAAAGTACAGTCAGATGAAGAGCAGCCATAAAACAGCTCAGTCACTTCTTCTGGTTTTATTGAAGAACGAGGAGAACATGATGTTTAAAATGAGTTTCATCAGAGACAGATGTTTACAGCAGTCTGCGGCACAATGATGGATTATAAATCACAACATAAACATAGAAAAACACAATAATGTGTAAAACTCATAGTAAAAAGCCCCTGACGTCAGATGAGATTCCTTTTTAAAACATAACATTTCAGAGATGATATTCTGTAAATCAGGTCCATATTTTTCAAGTTCACTGATATTCAGCCACTGCGTTTGGTCCCTGGAGCTCCGCCTTCTCGGCCCATCCGTTAGTCCAGTGAAGCCAAAGCAGCCATATTATCGGTCAGATAGTTGCATTAAAAAGGCTCCAACAGCACAAACATGGTCCAGAGGTCCAGTTCAGGGACACAAACATCAGAAATAGTTTAAAAATATCCCCTCAGACTCAGCATCATTCTGCAACTCCCTGTTTCAGTGTTGAAAGACGTGCTAACCATTACACTTAAACCCAAACTGTGACTTGTTTTTCTTAACTAACCAGGTTGGGTTTAATGCCTAACAGAACATATTCAGATATCTTCAGATGGGTTTCTTATGTGAGCAGTGATCCAGCCTCTGCTGCCTTTTAAAAGTGGAAAATATTAATTTTGTGGACACGAATCAGTACACGAGAGCAGACTGATGACACATGAATCAGCAGATTAGAGGTCAGGAATGTTTTATGAACTGCTGTGAGGCTCAGGTGCACCCTGGTACTGACTGTAGACTGTATATAAAAGATGGACACAGGTAGCTGGCTTCCAGGAAAATGTCTGCTGCATGGATACAGATCAGACTTTACAAGCAGATGTTTTAAAAGTAAAGAAAGAAAAAAGAATCACTAAATGCAGCTCAGTGTCGTATCAGAGGCGTGGCCACAATCACCTCTTTGCCTCCAAAGTCCCAGAAGGCCGTCATGTGGAAGGCCATGTTGGAGAAGACCAGCAGGTACTCAAAGAAGGCGAACAGAGTGTAGACTGCAGGAAACAGGGATGGAGCAGATTGAAAAGCCTGAGTTACAGCAATCTGACAAAGAATCACAGTTTTCAAACAAAGCAACACCAACTTCTTAAAGCTTTCCACAACAAATTTTAGGAGCTCTGGTCGACCAGCTTGGAGCGGCACGTGAAGTCTAAAACACGACATTTGCAGTTGCCATTATGACTCAATTAAAACCGACACACAGATGTGCTCAAGTCGAGACTCTTATCAAACATGAGAAGCTTGGACCAGATTGGTATCCATCCATCCTCTTATCCAGGTCTGGGCAGCAGCCTAAGCAGAGAAGCCCAGACCTCCCTCTCCTTGGCCATTTTCTCTAGCTCATCTGGAGAGACACTGAGGCGTTCCCAGGCCAACCAAAAACTGTAATCTCTCCTGAGTGTCCTGGGTCTGCCTTGAGGCCTCCTCCTGGTACCACATGCTCAGAACAGCTCACCTAGAAGGCACCGTAGTCAGATGCTTGAACCACTTCAACTGTCTCCTTTCAATGTGGAGAAGCAGTGGCTCTACTCTGAGTTCCACCTGAATGACCAAACTGCTCATCCCATCTCTAAGGGAGAGGACAGCCATCCTTCGGAGGAAGCTCATTTCCATCGGTTGTATCTGCAATCTTGTTCTCGCTACCTAAAGCTTGTGACCATAGGTGAGGGTAGGGATGTAGATCGACATTTTCACTTTCACGCTCACCTAAACAGATTGACAGATGGATTGGTGCCAATCTCCCCTCACTTGTGAAAAAGACCCTGAGATACTCCTCAACCCAAAATAGGCAATCCTCCCTTTTCCGGCTGAACTGTGGGGTTAGATTTGGAGGTGCTGGTTCTCATTCCTGCTGTTTCACACTTGGCTGCTAACTGCCCATATGCAAGCTTGAAGTCACCAACTGCTGAAGCCAAAAGAACCACATCATCAGCAAAAAGCAGAGAGGTGAGATCTTACGTCTCTTGGCTACACCTAAATATTCTGTTCATAAAAATTATGGGGCATCTCAAACTCCTCCAACTCCTGAATTTTTGCCTTGGCTACAACCAGAGAACAAAGAGGGAACATTTTAAACAGAACACATAAGAGAGAAATATGTTTTTAATGTTGAACATGGGTAATAAGCCCGAAATACTCCTGAACCAGGTGACTCGGAGCAGGACTTACCTCCTGGTTCACAGCGCTCGTTGTGCCGTTTGTAGAGCAGGTAGGAAGCCAGAAAACAGATGAAGTTTAAAACGAAGAAACGCAGCTTCCAACGATACGATTTCTCTTCCTGGGAAGGACACACATCAAAAGACACCAGATTTATAGGTAATTTCCAAAAAATAAAATCAATAGAGAGCAATGACAAACCACAAACACCTTTCCTACCATGAATTTAAAACTTTTCACAGATTTAATCTGTCAGTGTGGCGGATAAAAACTGTTTAATGTTTCAGCCTTTCAGATATTTCAGTATTCTGAATATTTCAAGAGTTTCTTCACATCTGCAAATGAGCTGTGTACTGATTTAAGCTTCTGCAACATCACAGCATTTATTTCCATGCAGAGCTGACGATGGGAGTCGGAGCGCTGCGTGGATCTTCTCGGCACATCCCACAGGTTCTCGGTGGGTTCAGGTCTGGGCTCTGTGGTGGAAATAAGAACTCCTACCTGGTTGGTTGTACTCAGGTAGTCAGCTGACATAATTTCTTCAGCACATAAAGCAGCTGAACCGAGAATTCAGAAGGCTCTTACCTACACTGCCCCACCAAAATAAAAGTCTTTGTAGGATTCTGGTTAGGTAATTACTGTAGGCTTTATGTGCCGAGATCATTCTGCACTCCTGCACCCTGCAGGGGTTTTGGTGGAACCTCAGTGTGTTTCATTCCCTGATGGAGGCGGCGTGCTGGGAGGTGTCGGTGTTTTTAGGTAACATGAGAACAAAGGCAGTTTTTAGAAACAGTGAGGAATTCCCTGATCTTCGGGTTTCGGTGAATCTTAAACTGCACAGAGGTTGTTCTGAAACCTGAGGCACGGACATGGAGGTCGGGTTACCTCTGCGCTCTCGTAGCTTCTCTTGATCACGTACCACAGCCAGCACGTAATGAGCATGTGCAGCAGCGAGCTCCCTGTGAACACTCTGAATCCACTGTCATGGTAACCTGTGGAGACAAAAAGCCATCAACACGTTTCAGATTAAAGATGTCTGAAGCTTTAGCGACCCGGGGCAGCTGACCACGCCGTACTCACGGTGGTTTTCTTTAGACGACACATATGTGAGCAGCAGCAGGCCGGCGTTCTCGGTGACGCCGCAGACGAACGCCAGCCCGCTCAGCAGCCGCTCCCACCGCCGACTGCTGAAGCGGCCACGGTAGAAGCTGAAATAGGTGAAGGCCACCAGGAATCGTGGCGCCGAGTGCAGCCCAATGCAGATGCGCCAGACGTAGCGCTCCGGCAAGCGGGCGATGGCGGAGCTGATGGACGGGAGGTAGTTCGATACCTGGAGGAAAGAAACAATGAAACAACTCCTGGGTCGTAATGTGCCCTGAACGCCTCTCCTGCTACAGCACGCTATAAAACCAGGAAGCGCTAAATGTTTAACATGTGTGCTGAACTCGAAGGCCTACAACACTCAGGAGTGCTGCTGGTTAAACACAACGACTACAACCAAAGACCACAGCCCCTCGAACCGCCCTCAGACAGCTGGCCGTCTCCTCTGAAATCAAACCAAAGGTCAGGACTCCGAGCTTCCTGTTGGCATCATTTCATGTGGTTCATGAAGAATTACAGATATATGGAATGGTTTATATTTTCAAAATAAAAGAATCTTGATGCACTTCTGTTTTCTCTGTGTGAGCAGTTACTATGACTACATGACACCAATTATTTTATTTTAATTTGAAAATCTGTAACATCCACCTCCCTGAAGCAGGTCTGACTGTTTTTTAAGGGTGAGTTGTGCTGTGGGCTTCGTGGCCTCATCAGAAATAATACCTGTTTCCTGCTACCACATCAGTGCTTACCTTACAGTGTGTGTGCATCACATCCTCATAGTGGTAGAAGAGGGAGATGAAGATGCAGGTGACGAAGCCGGTCACCGGCAACAGAACCGTTCCCACGGCGAAAGTTTTGAAAGGCAGCCGGATGAGGAGCCGGTCCTGGTCCGGGTTGCCGTACGGCCCCTGGAGCATCCTGGAGAGCGTAGGGGCAAAAAGAAATGAATGAACCTTCAATCATCTCCTCAGACAGGTAAGAATAACACCACCTGCAGGGGTCCAGGGTGGAAATAAATCCATCTTCATGATTCATTTCTACTGCTGCTTACTCCAAAACTTCCTGCATGTTCGCAGTGAGTGGTGCCATTAACGTGGCTATACTCGCTCACCCCTCCCCTTTTTAATTACACTATAAACACCACATTACTATACACAAAGGGCGTTGGGGGCAGGTATGTTCTCCAGACTTGGGTGGTGGGACTACTGAAGTGGTCCCACTCACTACTTCACTGCTGTCTGCCCCTCAGTTTTATCTACACCTTATGACATGGAGGGTTTGGGGTGGGGGGTGGCTGAGCACTGCTGAACAGCAGTCAGGTGCTCATCGCGCATCTGTCCCCTCAACTTTAGTAACACTCCAGTTTTCAGACACAGTTTTTACACCTCATACGCTCGCATATTCCAACACATACACCCAACATTTCACCTTCCAGATGAATGAGTTGATGTGGATGAGTGTCATCTTGTGTGTGTGTGTGTGTGTGTGTGTGTGTGCGTGTGTGTGCTAAGTATGGCTGGTCCTGGGTCTGGGGCTTGCTGTGCCTTAACCCATGTGGGACATGTTTGCTCCTTTCTGCCCACCTGGGAGGTGGGCATGAGGCTGGGTGTTTTGGCGTGGTTGTTGGGGTCCCTTGGGGGGTGTGGTTAGGGTTGGCTCTGGTGCTGCTGAGCCTTACTATTTAATCAAGAGAATAACAGAGGAGCCTAAAGAAGGGCTCCTGTTGGCGCAGCAAAAGTGTTTGGCACAACAGAGCATGCAGACAATAATTTTGCTTACTTAAGCTGGCACATCAAGGAAAAAATCTGCATGACTATCAGTGGGATTTGTTTGCAGAACAGCAGAAAATAATGTATCAAACAAAGCCATCAGTAATCCATCTACAGGTTAAGATTAGTCTTTGTCCCTGACAATGTTTTTAAAATCTTTAAGAGTTTTAAACAGAGTTCTGTGAGCTGTATTTATGCTGATCTGTGCAGAAGTTCATCCAAAGGCAAAGTAGATTTAGGAAGTATAAATGGAGCCCTGTGCTGCTCTGAACACTTCCTTCTTACCTGAACAGGTGCAGTCCTCTGACGTGGCTGACGTTTACTGGGACCGGAAGCGAGGTTTACACCCGTCAAACGGTTTTCCAGCTTCGAGCGTCACTTAAAGCATCTCTCCCCGTTTTAATGTCTCCCACATGCTTCAAGCAGCATCTTTAATTTAGTTTAATTAGCAGTTTTACCGGACGTGACAGCGACGCTCTGCTGACGACATACACAACTTCCGCTGATAACATCCTTCAGAATAAAAGTCGCAAACAAGAGCTTCCATGTTTGGACAATAAGGAAGTGACACTGAGTGATCAAAGCTGTGAGGATATCTAAGACCAGGTTTAGGGCGGGGCTAACTACCTGCCAAGAGCAGCAGGACATGCTTCTGCTCGGCAGGAGCAGAGTTCAGGCTTCCTGGGTTTGTAATGAAGCAGCTCCTCTGCATGCATCCTGCCTCCACCTGAGCTGACACACACACCTGTAGCAGCGGCTTTCCCATAGGAACACACATTAGAGAAGAGACTCACACACACAACTTCATGTTCGTACTGAACCTTTTTCATTATTAAAGGAAGAATATAAACCTTCCACTGCAGTGAAGCAGCCTCAGAGGCTCAGGGACATAAACCACCAGCAGGGGGCAGAGGAGGCAGGTCCCGCTCAGGCTGCTTTCAGCGGATAGGTCTGTGGGAGGTCTCAGGTCCAAGGGTGAGCCTCCCACAGACCCCTCCGTCCACAGCAGCAGCTCCTCACAGTCTGGACTCCTCAACATTTCTCTGATCTCCGTGTCAGACTTCCGCTCTCACGGGAAGCTGCAGGTAAGGTAAGGTAAGGTTTATTTATAAAGCGCCTTTCACATACAAAAAGAGTCACAAAGCGCTGTACAAAACAATCTATATAAAAAACAAATTACACCTTTTGATTAAAAGAGAAACAGCAATTAAACAGCAGATTAAAAAGACAATACAATGAGAGTAACTAACGAAAAGCTTGGTTCAACAAAAAAGTTTTCAACTGTTTGTTTCAGAGTCAGCTGGGCGGAGCTGAGAAGGGGTGGAGGAAGTTTAAAGGGAGCTGGACTCCGCGGCGTGGGGCCAAGAGAGAGTCTGCCTGTAGGAAAACAAGCGTCACATGATCCCCACCTCCCACCCGCCATTACTGAGGTCTGCTGTGGCACCAACACGCCACCTACTGGAGGACGGAGCTAACAGCAGGACGGGCGACAGAAAGCAGCAGAGCTGCTTCATGAAGGTACCACATGTGCTGAGGTTATGTTTACCAGGTTTATGAAGGGCGGTAACAACATAAGTTTAATTACACTTCCCCTCCGACATAAACAAGATCATGAACTTAAGGTTATGTGAAACAAACACAACCAAAAAGTATTTTAAATTCCAGACGTTCTGTATTTAATGCTGTGTTATTAGGCTGGTTATATTCTATCCATTTACAACATGTTCAGTTTATTTCTCAAAATGATGTCAGACTGACATAAAATAACTCAGATGGAACAAAGCGACACAAAAACACCACAAAGGCATTTAAAATGACCACAACTGTGTTGGAATAACTGAGAGCAATGAAACCAAAGCCATACAAATAAACACACAGAAGAAAAAACCATGAGCCTGCAAGTAAAACTGAGTTTTCAGTGTTCCCTCACACATTATAAGCCCCACATTAAGTTTATTACAATGTTTCTATGAACATGATCACATCTAAATGGACTGAATGTTTCCATGTAGCATATTTCTTCTTTTACATCATCTTACTGATTTCTTTGTTTTGCTGTTTCTGTAGGACCTCCCACCATACACACACACACACACACACACAGATGTCTTCACCTGCTGATGAAGAAGTCAGAAGTCCTCGTTCTTGCATCCTGACGCTCGCCGGTGAGGGTCGAACACCCGCCTGCCGATGATGGATCAGACCTGATCATGCAGACACAACAAAACAGGAGGCGACATTTGGAGCATTTTATAAACTATCACCACTTGAGGCTGAGTGATTTGAAACAGGAAGTTCAAAGGTATGGGTTGCAGAACCAGTCCATCTTCAGAGAAGACATCCCTCCGTACCCCCGACCCGAGTTCCACGTGTCCCGCCTGAAACACGACACAGAGCGGTTGGGGTTATGTGGTATCAGGGTTGATAAAGGCTTCAAGGATCCATATTCAAGGTCCCTGGTGTGGTGGAGTCTGGCTGTGGGACCCGAGGAGATCCAATCAGCGGAGACGAGGCTCCTGGAGAAGATCTACCAAAACCAGACGGAGGAGCAGGTCACGAGGCAGCAGAGCTTCCTGTGGAAGTTTGCCTCCTCTCCGGCCTTCAGTGAGAAGTCCAGGCTGGGCTCATACCGCTTCATCTTCCCACTGAAGGAGGTGCTGAAGGCCTACAGCGAGCAGGTACCGACTCCTCTGTTAGCACAGCGGTCTGAATTCAGGTCCATAAAACACAAAATATTACAAATTTGTTACTCACAGAGTTTCACAGGACCACAAAGCAGCACCAAGCAAACCTGCAACAACCACCAAGTCACTAAAGAGAGTTCAGGGAACTACAAAAATACCCAGAATGCAGCTGTGGTCAGAAGTTCATCATGGACAAGAATGTGAGGGTCATTCTGAACTTTTAATGATTCCTTTGAGCTGCTGTTTTCCAGGGTGGAGTGATTCCACAGCATCCGTCTTTAATGACTTAATGAAGTTTCTCTGATCCACACAGGCTCAAATATCTGCACACACTCACTTCAGTCTTTGATGAACGGTCCTGAAGGTTCTACACGGCCTGTTAACTTCTCATCAGTGATCAGGACTCCAGCCTGCCATGAACCGGAAACTGCCGGAACACCAGCATCACTGTCCACAGTGCAGTGAGCCCCTGCTCCAAAATCCACACCTTCGAGCTCCGCTGACATTTGCAGCTATCCACACGGAGGAGCCAAACACCTTCTGGAGGAAAAGATGGAGCTGTTTGCTCACAGTGACAGAGGTGTGTTTGGAGGAGTGAAGGTGAGGCTTTCAAACACTGTACCAGCAGCATCACGCTTTGGTTTTGCTGGCAGTGGTGCCGGTGGACTGTACAGAGTGGATGGAATAATGAAGGAGGAAGACTTCCAAATTCTTCAACTTCACCTCAGACCAGCAGCCGGATGGTTGAAACTTGGACACAGTTTTAATTTTGACAGAGTGGATCAGAGAAAGTCCAAAATAATTTCTTGTTTTTAAAGTCATTAAAGATGTACACTCATTCCAGCCTGGAAGAAGAGCATTTCAAAGAACTCCTTCACGTCCACAGTGAGTGGATGGGAACTTCTGACCACAGCTGAAGTACAAAGAGAACCTCACAGAGAGTTGGTGGCACAAAGTTAGTGACCTGCAGGTGTGTAACAGGTACGACTCTTCCACTGAAACCCTTTTGTTGTCCCCAGTTTTGCTCCCGGCGCTCCGCCCGTCATGAGGGTGTTCGAGACCTCCCTTTCAGAAAGGAGGTGCAGTACGCTGTGCTGGTCCACAGCCCGGCCAATCAGCTGTTCTCTCCAGGTTTCCTCTGCTCCCTGATGACGACCCCAACGCTGTCTGCACTTACAGAGACGGACGCTTCATCTGGAGGTCGGAGGCCATGTGTGAGGCACACAGGTAAGAAACAGATAAACATGTTATGGACTCCACTCAAGGCTACATTACACAATCTGATGACGATAAGGCAAAATGACAAAAATGGTGTTATTGTCCAATAACTTCCCAACTACAAGCAAGAAGACAAGACCTGGACTAACACCAAAGTATCCGCCCCTTCCTGATTACTTAGTCTTTTGTGTATTTGTCACACTTTCATGTTTCGGGTCATAAAACACATTTTAATATTAGACAAAGAAAAACCTGACTAAATACAAAAATACAGTTTTAAATGATGATTTTGTTTATTAAGGGAAAAAGCTCTCCAAACCTACCTGCCCTATGTGAAAAAGTCACCGAGCCCAAACCTGATACCTGGCTCTTCCACTCTTGGCAGCAGCTGGTTGTGAGTCTTTCTCATCGCTGTGGGGGCAGTCTGGCCGGCTCTTCTTTGCAGGATTGAATTCAGCCAGACTGGAGGGTTCTCCAGCGTGAACAACCTGTTTTAAGGTCAAAGCATTTCAGTTGGATTTAAGTCCAGACTTTGACACGTCTGCTCCAAAACCTTCATTTATTTTCGTTTTTGAGCCATTCAGAGGTGGACCTTCTGCTGTGCTGGAGCTTCAGGGCACAAACCGATGGCCGGATGTTCTTCTTCAGGATTTTCTGGTAGAGAGCAGAATTTCTGGTTCCATCAATCACAGCAAGCCGTCCTGAAGCAGCACAGCAGCCTCAGACCATCACACTACCACCACCATGTCTGACTGTTGGTCTGATGTTCTTTTATGAAATGCTGTGTTAGTTTACGCACTCGTAGATCCACAGAATATTTTTCCAGAAGTCTCGGGTATCATCCAGATGTTTGTTGGCAGATGTGAGACGAGCCTTGTTGGTCAGCACTGGTTTTCTCCTTGGAGCTCTCCTGTGGAGGCCATTTTTGCCCGGTCTTGTTCTGATGGTTGAATCATGAACTCTGACCTTAGGTGAGCCAGGTGAGGCCTGCAGTTCTTTAGATGTTGTTCCGAGTTCTTGTCTGACCTCCTGGATGAGTCAATGTTCTCTTGGAGTAATTTTGGTAGCCGACTGCTCCGGGGAAGGTTCCCGCTGGTCCAGGGTTTCTCCATGTGTGGATAACGGCTCTCACTGTGGTTCTCTGGAGTCCCAGAGCCTTAGAGATGGCTCTGTAACCCTTTCAGACTTTGTTTCTCAGCTGGTTCTTTAGGTTGTGGATGATGTACTGCTTCACTTTGTCAGACAGCTTCTATTTAAGTGATTTCTTGGTCCTGCAGGTCTGCAGTGATCAGGTCTGCAGTGATCAGGTCTGCAGTGATCAGGTCTGAGTGTGGCGATGAAACTGAACCCAGCTTTCCAAAGAGGTGTTTCATCACAGTTAATGATTTATGACACTATAAATACAAGTTCACCTGTGAAACGTTTAATGGGAACAGCTGACAATGAAATGGGGGTGTGTGTGTGTGTGTGTAAAAAAGTAATTCTTAAAATCATTGATTTAAACTCCCCTGCAGTGGTGTACAGAGGCAGTAAGCGGTGTGTGCTGCTCTTCTTTCCCCTCAGTTATGAGTTGACCCACAGACCTGATGGAAACCAGGTGGACGCTCAGCGACTACTTCGAGATGTTTATTATGTCTGGGATAACGTCGCTATCGCGCTGCATGTGGACAGAGGACAGGTACCTTCACTGCTCCTCCTCATCACTCTTTAGAGACACCTAAAGCAACATTGTTTTCTATTTGTAGCTGAAGATTTTTCATATTTCATATTATTAGAGGATTACTCATGCATTATCACCAGCTTGGTTATCAAGCTTCATCCACCGACTGTATTTTACCATCACTCACACACAGATACCTGCTGATCATAACGTCCAGATAAAATCCTGAATTTCACCCAAACTGGAGCTCCGCCTTCTCGGACGGCCTGTTAGTCCACAGCAGCCATATTATTGGTGTGATCATTGCATTAAAAATGCTCCAACAGCACAAACACGGCCCAGAGGTCCAGTTCGGGTGAAGCCTAGCAGACAGCTAGCAGCTACAGCCGCCTGTGTCACCATCCACCTGTCAGTCAGAGCGGCTACGCCCTTAATAATGCAGACTTTATTTAAACAGTTATAGAAACATCCTCCCCTGTACAGCTGTTATAAAGGGGGAAATTATCCACAGAGACCGAAGCAGTTTCTGTATCAGGCTGTAAACATGTTTATTTAACATGGGAGTCTATGGGGACTGACTCACTGTGGCGCCTCTGCTGGACACCAGAGGAACTGCAGCTTCTGGAGCTTCTGAGTTGGCTTCATGGTTGACTGCAGGAAACAACCAAACTGAGTCGAGCCATCGGGTCCGAACCACAATCAGATGGAGAAGAGCCTCCAGCAGAAGAACGCTGAAGATTATTGTTGTGATTATTTCGTTTCCACCTGTGCTCCTGACTTACTGACTTCAAGTCAGTCTTAAAGTTTACAAAGCTTCTAACTGTCCCTCAGTATTACAGCCTCCATAAAAGTCTGTGCTCCCTCAGAGTTAATGGTAACGTTCGCAGGTTTCTCTTCTCTCTTCAGGTGCTGCAGTTCAATGCTGATCGACTGCGACAGAACCTCAAGTTCTGCTGGCCCGACGAAGCACCCGCCACACACGGTGATGATGTTTTTGACGATTTTGAAGATGGTGCAAACTTGGTTAAATGCCTGTGGCCGGGCCGGCGCTTCGTACTGGAGGAGGAGCGTTCGCTCCTACAGCGTTACACAGGTATCTGCAAACACCTCCACCTGCCTCTCCACCAACCAGAGATTTAGTTCATTGGGCTGTGACGCAGTCGAACCTGTCCCAGATTTAATGTCCAGAGTCCTTCCATTTATTTTTTGAAACTAAAATCACTCAAATTGGAACCGTTTGAACCTTCAGCCATGAAAGCACAAACAGCAGATCCAGCCTGAATCTCAGAAGGATTTGATTCATTGATTCATGTAATTTTCTGAATGTCTGCAGGCCGCTCGGCCTTTATTCTCTGATACCTGTCCCTGAGGGTGGAGGTGGAGATGGAGGCTGTAGTATCAGTGTGACCACAGACACACAGCAGACACAATAACAGGAACTATCCTTTAAATGTGTTTTAACAGCAGACCTGGACCTGAGTTTTCCGTCTCTGTGTTTCAGTGTCAGACATCAGACTGGTTCTCGTTGGGAGGCCTGGAGTGGGGAAGAGCTCCAGTGGAAACACCATCCTGGGAAGGCCCGCCTTCGGTCGAAAGAGTTCACTCTCAGGTAACGCCCTGACCCTGACCCTACCCTGACCCTGACCCTGACCCTGACCGTGACCCAGTGTGCAGAGCTGATTTCTGTGTGACTGCTTTGGGATCGGATGTGTTGCTGGGGTCCAAACTCCTCGTGTCAGTGCTACAGAGAGCTGCACTGATTAACAGAGCCCACCAGTTGCCAGTTAGCTAAACCTCTGTTTGTCCTGCTATATTCAGCTGGAAGGTTTGACATCTGGACTGTACTACACACACAAACTACACAATATATTCACACTGTTATTGAACAACACAACAAGGACTCTTTCATCCACCTTCATGCTTCTCTCCTGTTGTCGTTAGCTCCACGGGCGACTCTGCCAGCGCCGAAGTTCATCAGCTCTGAGGTCTTCACTGTGTTCTTGGCTCTTAGAAAGCCGGTGTTCCAGCAGTGACTGTCTTCAGCATAGATGGACACCGTAACAGGAAGTCTGACCGATGTCCACTGTACTCATCAGCAGCTGTAACGCTGTGACTGATCAGCATCAGTCTGTAACTAAACCCAGCACATGCAAACACAATATGTTAGTGGAAACACATTAAACATTCAAAGTGATAAAAATGTCCGAACTCTTTGAATCTTTTCTAGTCATCAGTCACCCTGTGCTGGTGCGTCCTCGGCCTCACTGGTCAAACTGGAAGTGTTCTCAGAGTAAACTGGGTGTTTTCGTTCTTTAGGGGCGTCATTGTGCTGCTTGCAGAGCGAGCAGGTGTTCGGCCACCGGGTGACCATAGCCGACACTCCCGGCCTCTCGGAAACATCCAGCGCTGCAGTGAAGGAGGACGTCTGCAGATGTGTCAACATGCTGAGGCCCCACGCCATCCTGCTGGTCGTCAGGGTGGGGTCTTTCACCGTAGAGGACCTAGTCTGCTGTGAGGCAGATGGAGGAGATTTTTGGCAGGGATGTGTGAGGAGGTACACCAGGATCCTCTACACCTATGTTGACCAGGTGGCTCCAGAGGTCCAGAGACAGGAGCAGGAGACGGGACCTGAGCTGCTTTGGAAAGTGGGCTACAGATACCATGTTCTCAACAGCAACCCCAACTACTGGGAGGGTCAGCAGGTCTATGGTGTGGTGCAGGCTGTGGCGAGGATGGTTATGGCCCGAGGGGAAGTCCTCAGGAGCAGAGTCTGAGTGCATCAGTATATACTACTTTCATGGGAAGTTCTCCAGCAGCCTGAGCCCGTAGAGTGCCTTCAGGAATGAGTCCTAGAACAGACTCCCT
Source organism: Pterophyllum scalare (assembly GCA_024447675.2). NCBI lineage: Eukaryota > Metazoa > Chordata > Actinopteri > Cichliformes > Cichlidae > Pterophyllum > Pterophyllum scalare. The sequence goes on from JAMQGT020000940.1 coordinate 34,001, forward strand.
CATCCTGAATCAGAGGGTTCATGAAACTGTTTGTTTACAGCTGATTGTCAATGTTTACATTTTCCACGATAATCTGAAATCCCATCGTCTGTCTGAGGAACAGCTGTGATAATAACCTCCCACAGGTGAATGTCACAGAGCAGTCCCACATGCAGCTTTACTAACACGTGGTTAGGAAATTAGATTAGGCTTAAAAAGGAAAGTTTTAAGCCTAATCTTAAAAATAGAGAGGGTGTCTGTCTCCTGAATCCAAGCTGGGAGCTGGTTCCACAGAAGAGGGGCCTGAAAGCTGAAGGCTCTGCCTCCCATTCTACTTTTAAGTATCCTAGGAACCACAAGTAAGCCAGCAGTCTGAGAACGAAGTGCTCTATTGGGGTGATACGGTACTATGAGGTCTTTGAGATAAGATGGGGCCTGATTATTCAAGACCTTGTATGTGAGGAGAAGGATTTTAAATTCTACTCTAGATTTAACAGGGAGCCAATGAAGAGAAGCCAATATGGGAGAAATCTGCTCTCTCTTTCTAGTCCCTGTCAGTACTCTAGCTGCAGCATTTTGGATCAGCTGAAGGCTTTTCATAAAGAACCTGATAATGGTACATCTGACTGCATCCACGAGGAACTACCAGCAAAACCATCGCCATGTTTCCAGCAGCTGCTGCGGAGCCACTTCTGCCTTTTAAGAATGTTTCCGTGTTTGAAACCCTCAGACCAAACTTAACTGCTCCAATCAGAGGAGTATTTCTCCTTGAAGCCCCTCCCACAGACACTGGCCTCAGTGGTTCCACCTCTGGGCCAAGTTTTCATCAGCATCCTGCCAGAGAAGATGAAACTACACCTGATGCAGACTACTTAGCTGAAGCATTAGCACAGCTGGGATCATTTAGTGTTTACTCTAATCTGCAGGTACATAATATAATATAATATAATATAATATTTTCAGTCCCTGTGGACCAAATTCAATATTTTTCATAAGATTTTTCATAAGACAGTCACAGATTTTTCATTTAATCACTCTGGAGTTATTCTTTATTTCCTGTACAGATAAATTAATTAAATACATACATAAATGATTAAATAAAATAAAAAAACATCCCTTTAAACAAAATACCTGTCTCAGTTTTTTTGCAGAACACCTGAAACCACCAGAGCTTACTGATTAAGGTCCTTCCTGCTGTCACACCTGTGTGCTCCACGATGAAATACTTTCTCCCAACATAACAAATTTCAGTCACACCTTTAACAGTCGGATTATCAGGTAGCTGCTGCAGTTGTTTCACTGAGTCAGGGTATAAGTACACGTGCAGTGTAGTTGTAGAGCGAGAGGAAACCCTGTCCTGAGAACGAGGTGTTCCTGATTACCTGAGTATCAGAGTGATGTCAGCACAGCTCACCTGGACATGATGAAGCTATCACTGTGGAGCAGCTGCTGATGTCACCACGGACACCATCTAACATGATTAAAGCAGATGGAGATGATTGGTTGATAATGCGAGCTGATGACGTGATGCTGAGGAATCACGTGTCAGGTCAGATTTATGGGAACGCAGAGGGCGAACTACGAGGCCTTTGAAGCACTCAGAACACACGACTGCAGCTTATTGTGATTACACTCCGGGATAAATAATGAAACTTGGAATTAAATTTGGAGTTTTAATAAACTTTAATAAATTATTGGTACTGCTGTCAGTGCTGGACAAATAGATTTATTACTGCTGACCAGCTCTGCCACTGATAAAGACGATCTGTGGATTCTCCATCCCGAAGAGGGCCCACAGACCCTGGTGTCAGTGACGATGGAGGACAGAATTAAAGTGCCTTTCAGCAGAGCTGGTGCTGCAGGAGCACAGACAGAAACAGGAGCAGTCTGTGGAAACATTTAGTGAAAGTCCATCACATCACATGGAGAAACACTCTGAGCGACTGCTGTTGCCCAGATAAGCTATCAGCCTGGCGCACTCACACTGTTATCTAAATGACGGTCATGTGAAACAGGAGCACGGGCTGATGGGTGTGTGCTCTGAGACGGTGGAAACATCGTCGAACTGCAGAGCAGCAACTTTCATTTTTGTCTAAAAGGGACGATGCACATTAATTAACACGAGCGTGTAAATTCAGCATGTAAGCGCAGCAGATTCAGCCACAAATACAAACTCATGTGAACAAAACATATCAGTGTGTGAAACAAACATGTAACCGCTCTGTGTTTGCAGCGTCCTTCCTGGGACCAGTCATTCATACGCACACATCCACAAAGACGTCATTAAATCCATAGAAGGGATCATAAAAATCAGGACATTAAAACAAAGACAACAAAAAGACAGTTTTCCATTCAGATGGTGATAATTTAAATATACTGGGCTGGTCCAGAGCAGGAATACACCAGGAAGCACAGCGTGGAGACGCCGCCGACACGTCAGAGAACGGAGACGACTGAGACAAATGTGAAGCACAGAGGAAGCACCTGAGCTGGACTGAACACTGAAAGCAAAAATTAATAGAATAATTACACGAGAAAGTTTAAATTAAAAAAAAAAACAACTCAAAAATGTTGGGCAAACAGCCCCGGACCACAGCAGTATTCTCATCTACTTATATTATTATAGTAATATACCACAGTCGTTGGATTGAAACTCATATGTTAAACATGAAAAATGTCTGAATATAATAACCAGTGAGCTCGTCATCATTCCAGCTCTGCAACAGTTTCAAAGTAACCAAGAAGCTGAGACGTGTGTTTTACTGTCGCAGGTACGAACACTAAAGAAAAGAGCTTAAAACTCAGTGAGGAGGTCCGACCTGTTCCCCACTGCAGAGCGGAAGGAGGAAGCTCACTCCCACACCCACACACACACACACACACACACAGACACACCCTCACACACACACGACACACGCACACACACACAGACACACCCTCACACACACACAGACACACGCACACACACACACAGAGACACGCACACACACACACACATAGACACACCCTCACACACACACACACACACACACACGCACACACACACACACAGAGACACTGCTCTGTCAGCACTCTTCTTCAGGGTGACATCAGCACACAGTGCAACAGCTTAGCAACCGCATTTCCTGTTTCATCACTTCACGTAGTTTCCCGAGAAAAAGGCCGAGACACAAACTGAGAGGAAAAAACACACTTTGTGTTCAACACACCGACACAGGAAGGAGACTCACAAAGATGAGAAATACTAAAAGTTTAAAGACAACAAATTAATGCAGTGAAACATTTAACCCACTCTGTGTTTGCAGCGTCCTTCCTGGGATCATTCATTCATACACACACATCCACAAAGACGTCGTTAACTTCATAGATAAAGATCCTCTTCATCAGGACATTACAACAAAGACAACAGACCATTTTCCCATTCAGGGATTTTCCAGCTTTAACTGTTAGACACATCTTGCTCTCTTACACTGTGAGATCATAACAGAAACGCTCTGAGTTTCGTTTCCTGACAATCTGATGTCATTGGTCAGTGGGTGTGGTCTCAATAAACGTCTCTGGCTGTCAGAGAGCAGACATCACTTCTGTCCACATCAGAGCTCAAACAGTCGTTTTACCTCTCAGATCTACAGCTGATCATGCAGACGACGAGAAACAGCCGAGGAATTCGTGAACATTTTCTACCGAGTAAACATGCAAAGCTGAGTGAGTTGAAACAGGAAGCTCAACGTATTCATTTATACAACGATTACCTCTACAGAGAGGACATCCCTGAATACCCCCGACCCGAGTTTCACGTGACTCATCTGAAACACAACACTCAGCGAGAAGCCTTAGGTCAGATCTGTAAGGATGAAGGCTTCAAGGATCCTCAGAGAGGCTCCAAGGATCCACACAAACTGTCCCTGGTGTGGTGGAGTCTGGCTGTGGGCGCCGAAGACATTCAGTCAGCTCAGACGAGGCTCCTGGAGAAGATCTGCCCAAACCAGACAGAGGAGCAGGCTGTGAAGCAGGAGAGCTTCCTGGAGAAGTTTGCCACGTCTCCGGCCTTCAGTGAGAAATCCAAGTTTGGCTCGTACCGCTTCACCTTCCCCCTGCAGAAGGTGCTGACCGCCTACAGCGAGCAGGTACCGTCTCCTTACAGCTGAATGAATGTGTGTGCAGGGGTGGGGAACATTTTTCTTACATTAATGCAAAGGTCACGGACTCTGCATGTTAGGAAAAAGTTAATTTAATAAACTGATTTATTTTTTAAACTGTTCAATTTATCCATCACTTCAGACTGAAAGAGACACAAACTGAGACATGACTGAGACAGCAGTAATATTATTCACCTTTGTCTGTGGAAAACTCAACTAAAGAGTCTGTCTCGAAATGCTGCAGCTCCTGTGCAGAAAGCTTATAATTAAACACGCAGAAAAACATATAGTTTGATTATGTATTTCCACTACCACGGTCTATCGTAGTTTGTCACATAATGCTGTTTCAGGTCTCTGACTGTTTTGTTAAGCTGGAAAAGTATGCAGCACATCGTTTGAAAAGAACGTGTCACTGCATAAGCAGTTATCAGAAGTATTACTGTGTAACTAATAACTAATAACTGATGCAACTGATTATGATAATTTACTAACAAAAACATCCCTGAAACCAAATCCTACGTGTTCTTCACCATCTCATATTCAGAGTTCGAGGTCCTGACTGAACGATGCAAAGCTACTGTGAGTAACTCTGTGACCATCCTGTGAGTTCCTTGGTTAGAACATAGCTGAAGCTTTTATTCATCCAACGCTTTAAACCAGGGGGGTCCAAACTGTTTTCAAGGAGGGACAGATTTGACAATGTGAAAGTGTCCGAGGGCCAGCAGTCCATGATGACATCATTTATTATCAAAGATGCAGATAAATATTATTTAATCGTTTCATTTACATGCAGCAAACAAACATGAAGGAACCAAATGTGGAGCAGAAAGCTCTGAATTTCCAGCAGAAATTTATAACATACAGAAACTGTAAAATGCTGCTGTGTGATTCTGATAACAGAGCAACAGGTGAGCTGCTGACACTGATGTGAAGGGCACACAGGTGCATAGGGCAGGTGTGGCTCCAGAGCAGGGGGAGGCGGAGCCACTCAGTCTGGATCTCAACAGTTCTTGTTGAAGTTCAACAGAGAAAATCTGCTCACACAAGCATGTGGAGCCAAACAAGCTGAACATTTTCTTTGTTCATCTCTGGAAACCTGATCTGATCCAGCTGCTGAAAACTGACCTCTGATGTTCTGATGTGTTTCTGATCCATAATGTCTCTGCTTATAATAATAATAATAATAATAATGCCTTAGCGCTTATGTTGGTGAGTAGACTGTAGTCAGCAGGATTTATGAAAGCCTTTATGACTGTGCTACTGTATCTACATTATAATCAACCTGGTCCTTTTTAGCCACACCGACTATCTTTACAGAGCTGTGATGTTAGATTTGTTGCAGCTTCTGCTGTGTGTTTTATTGCAGTGGCTTATAGGTAATTAGCATAGCACCAATTAGTAAAGGGCTGCTCTCAGTGACTGATGACTGTGATTTAAAACCACTGATATTAGAGTTTTGATTCAGGGCTTGAAAAATGTATGCTCATGGCATGTAGAAACCGAGTGTGATCCATGTACTTCTTACTAAAGTCCATAATTAAAAAGAAGACTTGAAATGTAGAATGACTGCAGAATGGTCTTCAGAGAGAGACGGACTCTGTGTCTGTGAAGCTTTATGCTTGTCAAACCTCTACGGGGCTCTAGTACAATAACAGGTGGTTAAGAATGCTAACTCGTTGGACATTGACCCTTCAGCCCAATGTGACTGCAATGTGCAAACTATCCTTTTAAGAACAGCAGATCTTATTCTCACACAGGCACATTAACAGGAATATATTCTAAAATATAATTACATCAGCCTTTGTTTGTCATAACATGGAATAAAACAAAATTAAACCATGAATCAGCTGATCCAAACATTGCCCATGCTAGTCTGCTATGATGCTCAGTTTGGGGAGAAGAAAGGGAGGCTGGTATGAATAGTCATGGTTAACCTGGTTTCAAGGGTGGGACCTACTCCGGCTCCTGCCTGTCAGGTTAGCCACCTGATTACCATCAGCTAATTCGCTGAGCCCTACTTAAGGAAAGGGATGACCTGCAGTCACCACTGGATCGTACTCTACAATAAGTTACTCCTCCCGGTAGGGGATGCCCGAACCACCTCAACTGGCTCCTTTCGATATGGAGGACCAGCGGCATCACTGTAGACGCGGCCCTGATCCATCTGTCGATCTCCCGCTCCCTTTTCCCGTTGCTCATGATACTTGAACTCCTCCACCTGGGGCAGCAACTTGTGCCCGAGCCAGAGTGGGCATTCCACCCTTTTCCGGCTGAGGACCATGGCCTCAGACTTAAAGGTGCTAATCCTCATGCCTACTGCTTCACACTCGGCTGCGAACCATTCTACTGCGAGCTGGACGCCACCAGTTGATGAAACCAACAGGACTGCATGATTTGCAAAGAGCAGAGATGAGATTCTGAGGCCACCAAGGTGGAAGCCTTCCACCACTTGGCTATGCCTAGAAATTCTGTCCAAAAAAATTATGAACATGATCTGTGACAGAGGGCAGCCCTGGAGAAATCCATAAACCACAGGAAACAAGTCGAGTCTGACTTATTGCCAGCAATATGGACCAAGCTCTCACTGCGGTTGTACAGGGACCAAATGGCCCACAACAACAGGCCAGACACCCCATACTCCCACAGCACCTCCCACAGGATACCCAAGGGACACAGCCAAATGCCTTCTCCAAGTCCATAAAGCACATGTAGACTGGTTGGGCAAACTCCCAAACACACTCAAATATCCTCGAGAGGATAAAGAGCTGGTCCAGCGTTCCACGACCAGGATGAAAACTGCATTGTTCCTCTTGAATCTGAGGTTCAACCAATGGATGGATCCTCCTTTCCAGCACCCTGGCATAGACCTTAACTGGGAGGTTGAGGAGTGTGATCCCCGATAGTTGGAACACACCCTCAGGTCTCTGTTCTTAAAAATGGGGACCACCGGTCTGCCAATCCCGTGGCACCGCCCCAGAGCTCCACGCAATTTTGGAGAAGTATGTCAACCAAGACAGCCCTACAACATCCGGATCCTTCAGGAACATAGAACAAATCTCATCCACCCCAGAGGCCCTACCACCAAGGAATTGTTTAACCACCTTAGTGACCTCACCCCCAGTGATGGGGGAGTCATCTCCCTCATCCCCAGACTCTGCTTCCACTACAGAAGGTGTGTCAGTGAGATTAAGGAGGTCCTCAAAGGATCCCTTCCACCGCCTGACTATAGGCTTAGTTGAAGTCAGCATCACCCATCCCACACTATAGACTATGTGAGTGGAGCACCGCTTTCCCCTCCTGAGTTGCCTGACGGTTTGCCAGAATCGCTTCAAGGCCGTCTGAAAGTCTTTTTCCATGGCCTCACCGAACTGGAGGTGGGAGTAGAAGATCTCACGGACTGAGGCCTCTGTCAGGCGTTCCCAGCACACCTTCACAATACATTTAGGTGCGCCAGGTCTGTCCAGCATCCTCCCTCGCCACCTAATCCAACTGACCACCAGGTGGTGATCAGTTGGTCGAGCATGGTGTTTGTTATGGACAAACTGTGGTTTGCATAGAAGTACAATAACAAAACACTACTTTGGTTCAGATCAGGCAGGCCGTTCCTCCCAATCACGCCCCTCCAGGTCTTACTGTCATTGACTGCATGAACATTGAAGTCTCCCAGCAGGATGATGGAGTCACCAGATGGAGCACCTCGCCCAGCAACTCCAAGAACGGTGGGTTCTCTGAACTGTTGTTTGGCACTTACGTGCAAACGACAGTCAGGACCCATTCCCCGACCCGAAGGCAAAGGGAAGAAACCCTCTTGTCCACCGGTGAAAACGCCAATGTACAGGCAGCATGCCGAGGGGATACAAGAATACCTACCCCAGTTTGCTGCCTCTCACTGAGGGCAACTCCAGACAGGAGTCCAACTCCCTCCAGGAGACTGGTTCCAGAGCTGGTTCCAGCCGGGCACCATGGGCTAATGCCCGGCCAACAGACGCTCTCCCTCGAGGTAACTACCCAGGCCCAGCTCCAGAGTGGGGCCCCAGTAACCCTATCCTGGGCAGGGTAAACAGTTCCCTTGTTGACTCCTCCATAGGGGTTGTTAGAATCGCTCTTTGCCTGATCCCTCACCCATGACCAATTTGCCATGAGAGACCCTACCAGGGGACAAGCCCCCAGATAACATAGCTCCTGAGATCACTGGTCCACACAAACCCCTCCACCACAAACATGGCGATTCACAGAGGAGTAAACTCTATATGCTTGTGTGGCGGGGTGGCGGAAAGTGCAATGAATGATATAATTGTTAAGATGTGAAGGTAAGTAAATAAGAAAACCAGAATTTGAATAATGATTGCCTGACAACGCCACCCTGGGAATTTCACCCAGGGAATTTCACCAGTTAACTAAGGCACACAAGTTCGCCCACTAAGGAGGCGAGAGACGAGGTTCAATATTAAAAACACCAGAACTTTATTTTAAGAGAAATTATTAAAATACAAAAAATTCATGAAACAAAAAAACAACAAAATTATTACCAATAGCTGGGGCCCTATGGGGACAGAGACCAGTGCAAGGGGGGGATGGAATCCCAAAACAATAAGACAAACTAAATCACCCAGACACGTGCGGACCACACCGGTGAATGAAGACTCCAATCCCAAAACATCACAGCAAACAAGATACAAAGGATAAGGGGAACCTCCACCCAAGCCACCAGTACTGCCACCACCACGGCCGCCAGCAACTGAAACAAAATCAAAACATAATCAAAGAAAACAACTTCACAGGGACTAGGGGCAGTAAATGCCTCACACACACTTATTAAATCACTGGGTATGAACCCACATTAAAACTAGGCCACAGAAAGATGGCATATTCTGCCGGCCTAAAGCCGAGCTCTGCAGCTGATACCGCTGCCGTCTGTCAGCGAACGAGCTACGGCCACAGACCAACGGCAGCGGGACCCCGAACCAGAGTGCGGCGAGGATGAGATGCAGCAGCACAAAGCCAAAGTCTCGCTGATGGAACAACGGCGAAAGCAAGACAACACTGGGCCGTACAGGACGGGACACGGACAGGGCCGGGTCCAAAACAGACAGAACAACACCGGGCCGGCCACGACAGGGCCCGGACAGGACAGGACAGGACAGGGCAGCACAGGGTCCAGACAGGCCAAACAGGACAGGGCCCGGACAGGACAGGGCCAAACAGGACAGCAGCGGCTCCGGTCAGCTGGGAGCTAACAACGTTGTCGCCAGAGGTAAGGCAGCTGGAGAACGCTGCAGTCAATAAACATTAAATTACATGGCAGCCAATGGTGATACGCTTAGGATGACTAGTTGACAACTCACCTAATTCCAAACAGGCTCATGCATCCGCCGAAAGGAATGCGATGCCAACAGCTAGCTGACGTTTACCTGTGACCATACTAGCGTTAGCCTCAGAAACACATTCATTAGGCAAAAAGAGAGGAAACACTCACCGCAGCAGGACATCTGCTTAACGCAGCCTATACGGGTGCCAAGAGCAAACAGCTCTGCTACACTGCTGAGACTGAGACCGGAAGCGACAATCAGCTGAGCATGAAGGGGAGACAGGTAGAGGTGCCGTTTATATACCGTCACTCCCACCACTGAGTGGCCGGCTCTTTAAGCGACATCGGTCTCGCCACATTCAGACATCAGTCTTGCCACACTTGTTTTTAGGCTTTCTGCACATTATAGAAAAATGCAAAAACATAATAATGGGTCACTCTTTTCAACTCATCAGAGGCTTTTTGTTTGACCACCTCCAATTTGCCTAAAAATTTTACAGTTTGGAGATACATAATGACTGATGTGAAATTTATATATATTTTACAGTTCTTGCAGCAGTCATCAGACTGATCAGCTAAACCTTGTTTGCCTGTGGCTTTCATTAGGGTTACGGTTTAGGTCTTATATCGAATTACCAATAGCGTAATGTGGAGATGGCAACCTACTCACATGAAATGAGTTATAAATCCTTTTTCATTACTCTTAATTACTTTGTTATGTTTATTATTTATAAATAATCAAACATCCGTAGTTGTTGTGTTTCTAATGACTCTTTGTATATTTTAAACTTAGCCTAAATTATCAGACTCCTGTAGGGAAGAAGGTCTCAACAATGAAAAATATAAACATAAGTATTTTTTCTGTAATAATTAGAGAACCATATGGAAACTCCAAATTTTGTTCCATTTTAATTCAACTATTTACTAATATTTTTGTTTTTGTTATATTTTCTCCAGCAGAGAGGATGAAAATTATTTTCTGACAAAGAATTTCATCTGAAAAAGTCTTCCTCGTGTTTTATTTTACATTATTGGTAAACTGAACTATTCACCATTCAGAAATTGTCTCTCGTTTTTGCCATGTTTTTTCTTAGTGTGCTCTTGAATATGGGATTTTACACGATGGCTCTAATTGTTTTTCATATTTTAGCCAATAATCTGGCATTTTTTGAAGTATCAGTCCCAAATTACCGGTCCTGATCATTTTATGGTAACAAACGGAACATTTTAGGCTTTTATCTTTAATAGTTTTTGAGATATTCATGTTCAAACATGGCCTCAAATTTCAAAGTGTCAAAAACATGACCAAAAAGGTTAAAAAAGGATTTAATCCACGAAGCTAAAATTTAACATAAATAATATATGTTCAAACTTTGGACCATAAGATATTTAGGCAAAGACGGTCAAGCAGAAAATGTTCTAAATATCTGATGATATGAGATGGAGGGACCCAAATATAACAGTAAAATTCAACATTGGTGCTGCAGAGTAATGCTGCAGAAATTCATTCATGTTTGTGACCATCAAAAGCACACTGGGTGGTAAAATGAATATATTAATCCCAGTTAATCTACTGTCAGTGCATCGTGTACAGGGCCTCAGTTAGTGACCCGGTGACATGTAACAGCTGTAACACTTCCACTGAAACCTGTTTTTTTTTCTCTTGCTGCCTACAGTTTTGCTCCGGAGCTCCACCCATCATGAGAGTGTTCAAGACATCCTTGTACAAAAAGGAAGTCTTATACGTTGTGCTGGTCCACAGCCCGGCCAATCAGGAGCTCTTCTCAGAGTATCCTTTGCTCCCTGACGATGATCCGAACGCCGTCTGCACTTACAGAGACGGACGCTTCATCTGGAGGTCGGAGGCCATGTGTGGAGCACAAGAGTAAGGAACACAAAGATAAACATGTTAATTGAAGTTCATGGGGTGGGTTACAAGTTTGTTGTTTTGTTTTTTTAAAACTGCAAACTTATCAGTTTGACATCCACACCAAGAGTCACAGTCTAAACATCAGGAGTCTGTTCTCAAACCCGCTGTGAGCATCAGTGATGATCCACCTCAGTCTGAATAATGTGTGACACACAGGAGAGAAACCAGCACCGGCTCCCTGGGTGTTTATGTAGACTTCATCTAAGATCTTCTAACCCTTCGCTAATGTCTGATGGGCTGAGATGGTATTTCTTTCAGATTTGGTTGATCTCATGTGGAATGGGCCTTTAACGCTGGCAGTGTGAACTCTGTGAAGCTGAAGTAGTCTGAAGTCCTCTGTCAGTGATTGAAATGCTGTTTGTGTCTCTCTGACCTTCCTCTCAGGTATAAGTTGATGAAAAGACCTGAAGAAAACCTGATGGACATTCAGGCGAAGAAATACAAGTTTAACCCTTGCATTTACAACTCTAGATGTTTCACCTGTGAAACTTGTCATGGGAACAGCTGACCATGAAATGGGGGGGGGGGTTGTGTAAAAAAGTAATTCTTAAAATCACAGAGGCATTAAGCTGTGTGTGCTGCTCTTCTTTCCCCTCAGTTACAAGTTGACCCACAGACCTGATGGAAACCAGGTGGACGCTCAGCGACTGACTCAAGATGTTTATTATCTCTGGGATAACGTCGCCGTCGCCCTGCATGTGGACAGAGGACAGGTACCTTCACTGCTCCTCCTCCTCCTCCTCACTCGTTAGAGACACCGTTGGTAACATTTTTAAGGGTTTCCCTGTTCCTTTTGGTCGGAAATTCAAACCCAATTAAATCCAGCGTTTCCAATAAATCACTGGGATGAACAGGTTCCGGTGCAGGCTGTTTATTAGACATCTTAGTTACACAAAACACAGACAAAGACCCAAACACAGACAGTAAGGTGCAGAGACAGAATGAGTAGAAGGAGAGGACAGGATAGTGAGTGAAGTTAAAAAGTAAGAAGTGAGAAGTAAAGCACAGAAGAGTGGAAGATAGTAGTGAGTGAAAAAGGGAGTAAAATGGGGGAAAGAAGAAGTAGAAGTCCAGAGTTAAACAGAGTACAAGAAAGCAAATAGCTCTCCCGGCACTAAGTGCCTCAGAGCCATAGCAAAGGGATTAGAGGAAGAGCAAGAAGAGCTATCTCCCACCTTTACCACTGCCTTTTATCCCCAAAGCTCACCCCTCCCTCTTACTTTTTCATAGGATAGCAGGCACAGGTTGGTGCTCCCACAGAAGCACTCCCCCGCCCAGCTGTCCATAATTTCTCATTACTAGAAGCACTTTTAGGGCGGTCTTGTCTTAGTATACAAACTTACTCCCTTACATTAATAAACTAACCTAGGTGGACATCAACCCCCCACTTCAGGACACACAGCTCCCAGCAACTTGACCTTCATATTGGCAATACAGTGTACAAAGGTGAGACTCTAAATATGAATGAGTGTGGTTTTACTGAGAGAAAAAACTGAGGCCCTGAGCCGAGCAGGCCTCAGTCCTTTCCACTCAACTAAAGCGTGCAGTGTTCCAGTGTGTGAGTGACAATATAGGTAACAAACAATATAAAATGTGACCATTAATCCAGTGTGTGTGATTAATATTGGTACTAATGAATGATACAGAATAATGACAGTAAAATACCAATATCAGAGTGATAAAAATATCCAACAACACCTGAAGCATTTTGGCGAATATAATATCTTTAATCACCACTGTTTTCATTTGCATTTGGTTCTTTTCTCAGACCTTCTACTTTAGTATTCGAAAAAAAATGCCTCACTGCACAAATATATCAGTAGTGGGTAGACCTGTTCAGCTGCTTGTTAATAAAACTACTCAATTCAGTTTTATTTATATAGCACCAAATCACAACGATCGCCTCAAGGTGCTTTGTATTGTGGATAAAGACCCTACAATAATTACAGAGAAAACCAAACAGTCAAAATGAACCTCTATGAGCAAGCACTTGGCGACAGTGGGAAGGAAAAACCCTCCTTTTTAATAGGTACCGGCAAGTCCAGGTTAATGCCACTAGAAAACAATGGCCATGCAGTGAGTGGGTAAAATTGTGCAAAATTCAGGTTTTCCAAATTTCCACATTTTTAATGTCAAAAAACAATATAAACAATTAAAAAAAACCATATAAATCGGGTACCAAAATAAAGTGCAAAAAACAGGCTTTTTAAAAAGTTATGCATCAATAACACTGAATCAGTGGTGACAGAACTCGATTGTTTTTAAAATATGAGTCCCTGCTTAAACGTGTGCTTCAGCGGGAGCCGTACCCTACGTTATTGCGTGGTTATGTCCCAGTGTTTCATGTGTGGTGCCAGTTGTTAGAAACAAATCAAATCTGGGGATTGTGCTGACATTTTTAGATGCTATGATTCTTATTCTCGCACTGATAAATCCAAAAACTGTGACGTAAAAGTATCCAGAAACCCTCGCCTGGAACCGACGGTGCTGATGACGCCCCAATCAACCCGACTTGTAGTTGCATTTCTCAGGAGGTGCACGTCAAGTTATATGTGATGGTTACAGTATAGGATGCAGGAAATTTTCTGGTTATGATGTAGTTATGGCGTAGGTTTCCCGCTCAAGCATAAATCAAGCCTGATTGATGAAAATGTTTGAGTAAATCGTGGTTTCCAGCTTCAACTGTGCACTCATTTTGTGCAGGGAGCTTCCAAAAAGGCCATTTTGTCCAAAGGATCACTGGGGCAATTGGTGAGGAAGGCATTTTTTCAAGGCCATAACTTTATAAATATTTTTATAATTTTTTATTTCTGATTGCCAGTACCTATTTTTTATTAATTTTTTAAACCTGTCATGTCTAGCAGGTTTTGCAATGTCACGAATACCACGTAACGTAACGTATACACATTCCACGGTATACTTACTACCATATATGGTAAGGAAAGAGCCAAGAATGCTGTTTATTACATGATGTAACCCAGATGATTTTACTGTGCAAGTCTGGACTAAAACCACTGGAAGGAAGCTGACGCGCAGGAGAACACTTCCCTTTTGTTCAGTGAAAGCCTGATACAGGAGCTGAGCTCAGAGGACGTGTCTCCTCCTTGCTGCAAGTAAAAAAGAGTTGGTGTATGTTTGTTCCTTGTTGTTTTAATAATGATTTGAACCAATCATTTTCTATTGGGTTCAGGTCTGGAGCCTGGCTAGACCACTCCAGGACCCTGAAATGCTTCTTACAGAGCCACTCCTTAGTTGCCCTGGCTGTGTGTTTCGGGTCACTGTCATGCTGACCCAGCCACAACCCATCTTCAATGCTCTTTTGAGGGAAGGAGGTTGTTGGCCATAATCTCATGATAGATGGCCCCATCCATTCTCCCTTCAATAAAGTGCAGTTGTCCTGTCCCCTTTGCAGAAAAGCACCCCCAAAGCATTATGTTCCCACCCCCATGCTTCACAGTTGGGACGATATTCTTGGGGTTTTACTCATCCTTCTTCTTCCTCCAAACACGACAAGTGGAGTTGATACCAAAAAGCTCTATTTTGGTCTCATCTGACCACATGACCTTCTCCCCATGCCTCCTTTGAATCATCCAGATGGTCAGTGGCGAACTTCAAACGGGCCTGGACATTTGCTGGTGTGAGCAGGGGGACCTTGCTTGCCCTGCAGGATTTTAATCCATGACAGCACATTGTGTTACTAACAGTCATCTTTGAGACTGGGGTTCCCAGCTCTCTTCAGGTCATTGACTAGGTCCCCCATGCAGTTCTGGGCTGATTCCTGACCTTTCTCAGAATCATCCTTACCCCACGAGGTGAGATCTTGCATGGAGCCCCAGACCGTGGAAGACTGACGGTCATCTTGTGTTTCTTCCATTTTCTAATAATTGCACCAACAGTTGTTGCCTTCTCACCAAGCTGCTTGCCTATTATCCTGTAGCCCATCCCAGGCTTGTGCAGGTCTACAATTTTGCCCTGGTGTCTTTAGACAGCTCTTTGGTCTTGGGCAAGGCTGGAGAGGCTGGAGTGTGATTGACTGTGTGGACAGGTGTCTTTTATACAGGTAACAAGTTCAATCAGGTGCAATTAATACAGGTAATTAGGACATAATAGGAGGGCTTCTTAAATAAGAACAGGTCTGTGAGAGGTCTGTAAAAATTACAGACCTCTCCATTGTTTGTAGATGGAAAAACTTGCAAAATCTGTAGTGTATCAAATACTTATTTTCCCCACTGTAGGTAGAGCATCCCAATGTGTGAGATCCTCTACTGTTGTTAATAGAGGAACATGATTCAACTGCACCAGGTCTGATAAGCTGGGAGAAAGATTTATACCTAAATATTTAATGTTGCCTGACTGTAGTGAGGTGATGGGGTGTTCTGAAAATTACAATTCAGAGGCAAAACTGTTGATTTACTCCAGTTGATGGAGTAGTCAGATACAGTTGAGAACTTATCTCTCTCGGCCTCTGGACCGTGTTCTCGACTCATGTTGGGGGGGGGGCTGCTCATTGCCTCTGGCTCTCTGGGCTCTACCCTTTCATTGTGGGGGCTCTGTCTGGGGTCTCCTTGTTCCTCCTCTGGGGTGTGCATGCGGTTGCCATTAGGATGTGTGGCTTAGGATCTTCTGAGCTCCTGGTGGGCCGTGGATGACCCAGGTCCCCTGGGTCTTTCCCTGTTTGCCTCTGGATCATGAGGGGTGTGGGTTTGGCTTCTTGCCCTCATTACTGAGTACGTTCCATGACAGAGGAACACACACATTACTACAAACCACAGCAAGATTGTGTCTGTGTGTGTATATGTATATGCATGTATGTATATGTGAATATGTGTATGTAAGTTTATCTACCTCTCTGCTATTATTTTTTCTGTTTTCTACCCCCCCCTCTTCTTATACCCCTTCCTTCCTGCCTGTCTGACCTGGCATGAATAAACAAAGTAAAAATAAAACTACAAATATTAACAAGAATAGCCTATAGAAAACCTATTGAGCTGTTCTTGCAAAAGCAAATGTGTTTGGGATAACAGTGCATTCGGAACTTCATTCTTATTGCAAAAACTGCCAGACATGACAGGCTAAAAAAAAAATTGTAGTTTAATTTTTGGCCTAAAATCTGTTAAATGTGTCAAACATCTTTGAGAAACAACACTACTGTTACAGGTAGAAGCTGCAATCACCTCATGGCTAAGTGACTATCATAGACATTAAAAATGTCTATTTCCCCCGAGAGATCTGCAGAAACTGCAACAAATACAACATTACAGTTCTATAAAGAGTAGCCAAAAAGGACTGGATTGGTTATAATGTAGATACAATAATGCAGAGTCATAAATGTATTCGCAAAACAAGCCATTTCTTCATTTTATATATAGGCCCTTAATTAATCCTGCACACCACAGTCTATTTACCTAATATAAGCAAAGATAATACATTAAAAAAAAAAAATCAGAAATCACTTTTTGGCAAAACACCGGAAACCTGAAATCCTCCGCTGTCACTGCGTTCTGTGTGCATACAGCTCGCGTACTGCATCCCTTCGTACGCTATGGCATCGCCCAGACCTCACTTCAGCACCGCTTTCTTCATGGGTGTAGAATTCATAGACATATATATGTCTATGGTAGAATTCAGCTCCATACTAGTGTTGGGAAGTTGGGAAGAAGTCTCTTTTTCAGAGAGCCAGCTCTTTCGGCTCCCAAACGGCTCTTTACTTTCTATCATTTGTAGCCTCATATTTTAGATCTGGACACGGATTCATTTTCCCGTGTTACCTGTGACACACTGATCGGTGATCAGTGGATAAACTCATTGGTCAGCACTTTGTACAGTGACATTTAAGCTGTCTGAACCAAAAAAAAAAAGGCCAAATAAAAAGTGGAAAACACCAGGGCAAAACTGTAGACCTGCCCCCCCCCCTAAAATAAAATAAAATAAAAATCAGACCAGGTCTCCACTGCTGTGTTTTTTGCTGAGAAATTGGACACACTGCACAGTTTTCATCACTGCATCACAGTTTTCAGCTGAAAATTTTGCAAATTTTCATCAGCTTGAAATATTTTCATTTTGTCTGATATCTTTGAAGAAAAATATAAGTTTATATTTATTTAATATGTTGAGGGAAAAGATGCTGTACTCTGTCCATTCAAATTCACATTGATGATTAAAATTATTTTTAATCCTGTCCGGCCTGCGACTCAGACTGTCTCTTCAATTTTGGCCCGTCCTGTGCTTGAGTTTGACACCTCTGTTGTACGGGTATCACTCATATGCATGTGTTTGTGCACCGCTGTCTCCTGCCATCGTGCTGTCTGTACCTGGACTGCGCCCACGCACAGTGGAACATCCCCCTCTGCTTTAACATCATGGTATAACCCCATGTACCCCTGTATGATTGACTGCATGGTGTGCCCATCAGTTCTGCCCGTCCTTGGGTTTGTGCGCAGCTAATGAGAAATTTGGGAGTCGACTTTTCTGATTCACTACCAAGCATCGGCTCTTAGAGCCCGCTCTTTTGCAAACGACACATCACTACTCCACACATGTAAAGAACGTGAACCTGCAGCAGCACGCACACAGCAGACACTCTTGTGCACAATGTTTGTGCATGCAACTGCTGAGTTCTATGTTGCTGAATTTAAGGAATGAATACCTGAGCTCTCAGAATGACATTTGCACAGATTATGTTTTCTCTCGAGTGTGACTATTGACCTAAATATCATTCCAACTGCAAATTCCAATTATGGAATTTGCAGTTGGAATGATATTTTTTCTGTAATTATTGTAGGGTCTTTACAATATAAAACACCTTGAAGCAACTGTTTTTTGTGATTTGGTGGTATAAAAATAAAATTGAATTGACAGCAAAAGGGGTCCCAGTACTGGTTACTAGGAAGATGTACCTAATGAAGCATTCAGGTGGTGTACTTGTTTGGCTGAGGTCATGTTTAAATTTATAAATTTAAAATTAATACTTTAAGTATCATATACAAGCTGGAATCACAAAAACTTTGGTGTCTTTATAATAGTTTAATGTGTATTCGTGAGAGTTTAATTCAAGTGTTGTAGTGTGTAAGCTACCTTTTTTTAATGTTGCTCATCTTTTTCAGGTGCTGAAGTTTGATCGTGATCTTCTGAAACACAACCTTACTTTCTGTGAGCAAGCTGAAGGGAAAGCCCTATTTACAGTCCATTTTGATGATTTCAAGGATGCTAAAAACCTGGTTGAAGATTTGTGGCCTGACTCCTTCCTGAGTGAGGAGCCTTCTCTCATGCAGTGTTTTAAAGGTAATAAATCAGCAAGCGAAACTCATTTCTTGTGCCAGGCTGGGTGGAGCAACCTCAAGTGGACATTAGAAGAATTGCAGTTTCTATCATTTGAGCCTATCTTTTTAGCCCTGGAGGCTAAAGAAGCTGGAGAGGGAATGGCATCTCACTAAAGTAGAAGATGCTCATTTAGCCTGGAAAAAGAGTTTGTTGCTCTATAAAAGAGCCCTCCATAAAGCTAGGACATCTTACTATTCATCATTAATTGAAGAAAATAAGAACAACCCCAGGTTTCTTTTCAGCACTGTAGCCAGGCTGACAAAGAGTCAGAGCTCTGTAGAGCCCAGTATTCCTTTCACTTTAACTAGTAATGACTTCATGGATTTCTTTACAAATAAAATTTTTGAACATTAGAGAAAAAAATATTCAAAACCATCTCCAAGATTTATCTTCATGTTCGGCTGCTTTCAGCACTGCTGGTATTTGTTTAGACTCTTTGGCTCCAGTTGATCTTTTGGAGTTAACTTCAATAGTTACTTCCTCCAAACCATCAACATGTTTATTAGATCCCATTCCTACTAGACTGTTCAAAGAAGTCTTTCCAATTATTGATGCCTCAATCTTAAATATGATCAACCTGTCTTTATTAGGTGGCTATGTACCACAGGCCTTCAAGGTGGCTGTAATTAACCCAGTAATCAGGCTGTCCTAAAAACTCCCTGAAAAGCCTTCAGCTGATCCAAAATGCTGCAGCTAGAGTACTGACAGGGACTAGAACGAGAGAGCAGATTTCTCCCATATTGGCTTCTCTTCATTGGCTCCCTGTTAAATCTAGAGTA
Source organism: Pterophyllum scalare (assembly GCA_024447675.2). Classification (NCBI taxonomy): domain Eukaryota; kingdom Metazoa; phylum Chordata; class Actinopteri; order Cichliformes; family Cichlidae; genus Pterophyllum; species Pterophyllum scalare. The sequence goes on from JAMQGT020000940.1 coordinate 53,456, forward strand.
GAATTTAAAATCCTTCTCCTAACATACAAGGTCTTGAATAATCAGGCCCCATCTTATCTCAAAGACCTCATAGTACTGTATCACCCCAATAGAGCACTTTGCTCTCAGACTGCTGGCTTACTTGTGGTTCCTAGGATACTTAAAAGTAGAATGGGAGGCAGAGCCTTCAGCTTTCAGGCCCCTCTTCTGTGGAACCAGCTCCCAGCTTGGATTCTGGAGACAGACACCCTCTCTATTTTTAAGATTAGGCTTAAAACTTTCCTTTATGATCAAGCTTATAGTTAGGGCTAGGGTTGCAGCGATAACCGGTTTCACAGTATATTATGGTATTTAAATGCACAGTTATCATACTGTGGGTGTTTGGTTATTGCCAGTAATAAGGGAAAAAGGCAAGCCAGCTGAGAATCTGGCCTGTCTCCTGGTAGCGCCTCCAGCCTCTGGACACTACGCTGACAGACACAGCAAACCTTCTTGCCACAGCTCGCATTGATGTGCCATCCTGGATGAGCTGCACTACCTGAGCCACTTGTGTGGGTTGTAGAGTCCGTCTCATGCTACCACGAGTGTGAAAGCACCACCAACATTCAAAGGTGACCAAAACATCATCCAGAAAGCATAGGTACTGAGAAGTGGTCTGTGGTGCCTCACCTGCAGAACCACTCCTTTATTGAGTGTGTCTTGCTAATTGCCAATAATTTCCACCTGTTGTCTATTCCATTTGCACAACAGCATGTGAAACTGATTGTCAATCAGTGTTGCTTCCTAAGTGGACAGTTTGATTTCACAGAAGTTTGATTTACTTGGAGTTATATTGTGTTGTTTAAGTGTTCCCTTTATTTTTTTGAGCAGTGTGTGTGCATATATATATATATATATATATATATATATATATATATATATATATATAAAATATCACACCACTCTGCATTTTTTAATTAGTTATTAATCTCTGTCTCTCTTCCACAGCATGGAAGAGAGACAAGAGAAGGGACTGAAATATGTACTCAGAAAAACCTGAGACCTCCTGAGCTTAGAAAGATCTGACCTTGTCTCCTGTCTTTCAGTTGAAGAACCAAATATGAAGCCAATGGACTTTGAAGACTCCCAGCAGTGAGACCCTCCGTCTTCAGGGCGTCACACTGATGTGACCTCAGCCTTTGAAACATGTATATTCAGAGTGTGAGCCTGATTCATTTGCTTATCTTTTGCTGCATCTTTAGGTATAATCAGCCTGCTTGTGGGGTAGAATGGGGGCTGCACAGCACATCATGCTGGAGGTCGAGTGGCCAGGGCAGAAAAAGTGTCTCACATGCTTTTCATTTTATTCCTTTATTAGAGATTACTTAACAAATTTCCTGTGATAACTGAGCACACAGTAAAAGACAGCGCGCACCTGTTGGTACAGGTATAAACAGGTATGGTTACATGTTTTAATGCATGTGTCTCAGTTTGATAGGAGACATTTCTGCCTTTTGTCTACACAAAAAATAGACAATAAAGTTGTTTTGAATCTGAACCCGTTATGTGCATGTGTCACATCACTCCCAACATAAGTGCCTCCACCTGCAGCAGCCTGATGGGGACCGAAGCTGCGGTCACGTTTTCATCTCTCGGATTGAACACGGACGCCGTTTAAGTCCAGCAGATTGAGCAGCACTGTTCACACCCGAGCTTTGTCATCTTCATCAAAGAGCAAAAGTCTCAGATTCTCAGTTTGGGGAGAAAAAGTGAAAAAAACAGAAACATTTGACTTGAATACAAGAGCCCTCTGTGTGAGGACGACGTCTCCACACAGCCAGCAGAGTGTGTGTGTGTGTGTGTACACTGAGACAAAGTGTGTTTGTCCTCAGTGGGTCCTTCGCTTTAAACTCGTTTGTTTTCATTCAGCCGTTTCTCCTCCGTCAGCTCTGAATAACGCTTCAAGCTCTGAAGTCCAACAAACTCGTGCACTCGAGCAAAAGATCTCAGGTCTCGATTATAGAATTAAAAATGAAATGATGTGTGAAAATCGACTGAGATGAAGAGTCAGAAAAATTCAGTTAAATGAGAATAAAAGTTCACACTCAGGATCAGATTACGGTCTAAATGCAGCTCACTAAAATCACACCATGACATAAAAGTCAGTTAAAACATCAAAAGTCACTCCTGGAATTACACAAACACTGTTTTATAAGAAGATATGAGAAATTAAATGATCTGAAGAGATGAATAAAAAGCCAAGTTATGAAACACAAAAGCTGAATGATAGAAATATGATGCATTATGAAAGGAATATTTATGGGGATGCTACAGTTAGGAGCACTTATGGAAAAATCAGGAAAAAAAGGTCCGATTATTGGAAAGTCGTGAGATTAAAGACGTTTAAAAAAGAAAACAAGGATCATTTTAAAATCAGGCCATCAAAGTCAGAATAACCCAAACTGACGTGATGGTGACGTGCACCATCAGGACCGCCGTCCCAGAAACCAGCAGGGGCGACGTCCAGGAAACAGCACGGGGTCAAACAGGGGTCAGAGGTCAGACACGAGCACAACCTTAAGCTCATCTGAAGAGTCATCAGGTGATCGCTGTGAGCTCCTTTCACTAAATCGAGGAGAACTCACTCACAGCCTCAGAACACAGGTGGGCAGGAAACACAGGTGAGACATTAGCAGACGGAGAGGGAACAGGTGAGGAAGACGACAGCGCTCAGGTTTACTGATCTCCAACACAAATCATTACTTATCATCGACAAGCGTTGATGGTCCTCGGGGTTAAGCCTAGAGGTGAACCTGGTTTTGCCTCGAACAAAGCGAGGCTCCCGAGGAGGCGATAGAAACCGGCCGAGGAGACAAGGAAGGGGGCGCCCTCTTCCAGTCACCACTCTGTCGAATGTGAGGTCTCTTAGGAATAAAATGGATGAGGTGATGCTAACCGTGAAATACGACGTGGATGTTCATCACTGAAACGTGGCTGAACTCTAACATTTCTGCGTGCACGCAGCGGGACCCGAGCCGACGGAGATCAGGTAGAAAATCAGCGATGCTGGTGTCCCAGGTCCCGACAATAAGGAGGCCGCACATCAGACACCGAACACCTAGTTCCATGCAGATTAAATGGCCAAAAACTGATCATACCCCTCATCCGGTATGGGAGGGTCTTAAGAGGATGATGGAAGGACACCTGAGGGCCAGGTGCACTGCTGTTCGGTGGATAGTCTGTCCTCTGCAAACAATTTAAGTAAACGTTATGCCGTTTTGATGGAACCAGGACCATAATGGCTGCTGTAGCTCATAGCCCTAAAGTTCAGCTGTCTGAGGAGGTTTTCGGTGAGGACGGAGCCGTATGAAGCACCTGGGCCGGATTCTCTGCATGGAAAGTGTGTTCAGCAGAGCTGAAGGGTGTCCCGATCAGACCGTTTATTAAATACATGGACAGTTCCAAATATATGGAAAACGTCTAGAATCAAACCACTCTGCAGAAGGCCAGCTTGGTTCCAAAGCCTTTAACGACTCTCGTCCAGTTGACCTCTGTGCCGGATAAATGTTGGAGCGAGTGGTTAGTGAACAGCTCACCTCAGCTATAGTGGCTCACCTGCAGATGCAACACAAGTTTAGCTCACACAGCTGCGCGTCACTTAGAGCAAACGAGGACGCATATTTAATTGCAACAAACCAATTAAGGTGAAGGTAACTCTGGGACTGGTTCTTTGGATGGTTTTACCGTCCACAGAGTGTTTGCATTAATCATGTTTTATCCAATGAAGTCATGAAGTCATTGTTAATGTCTTTTATCACCATTATTATTCTGGGTATATACGCTGCAGCTGCAGGAGAGGAAGGTGAGGAAGTTCAAATTTGCTGATGATGGCCTTTTTTTAGGAATTCTAACCCTGCTGTAAGTCTCCTGATTTGGTGGAAGTCATTAACCGTTCGAGGTATCAGGGAAAAAAATCGAATTACTCGAGGAGTCGTTGCAGCCCTAATCTCAGCTGGATATGGCGACCTGATCTGCTGCATCGTCGGCCGTTTCAGGGAAACTTTGTGTTGGGATTTTGAATGAATGCCCTCAGGTGGATGTTACAGGATGCAGGTGTATGAAGGGTCATTAGTGCCATACAGTCATGTGACGCCTTTCAATTGTTTTATGTGTATGAATGAATGTGTGTGAAGACACTTTTCCACTAATGTGGACAATAAAGCTTCTATTCTCTTCTACTCTCTTCTATTCTATTCCAGCACACTTTACCACTGTAATGGAATACAGCAGAGCAGTTACAGTGACCTTACATTTTCCCACAATCCTTTGCAGTTAACAGAAATGCATCTATATCCGTATCTATAACAAATGAGCAGGAACACTGCAGACGTTCACGCTCGCAAAACAGACACACAAACACACTGTGTGTGTAGCTCCTCCTCCCGTGACCTCCCCCCAACCCTCCGTCACAGAGACACACTGTTCTGTCTGAGCGGACAGTCAACACACACACACACACACACACTCGCACACACTCGCAGGATGGTGGCCGTCTCTCCTCCGACGCTTCAGACCTTCACGGCCCTCCTCTTCCTCCTGTCAGGTGAGAAACACACACTCTGACATCAGTGTGACATCACAGCACACGCTCTGAGCATGCACAGCACACTGCTCAGGCTCCTCGGAGTGAAAGCAGCTGAATGAGGTGTGACACAACACTGTTACAGTAGTGTCACTCTAAAGCCTTTCCTTCTATTTATGATCCTTTTCTCTCGCTTTGTGGTTGTTTCCTCATCTCCGTGAGCCTCTGTTGTGTGTTTGTGGTTGTTTTTTGTATCTTTGTGGTTGTTTCCTCATCTCCGTGTGCCTCTGTTGTGTGTTTGTGGTTGTTTTTTGTATCTTTGTGGTTGTTTCCTCATCTCCGTGTGCCTCTTGTGTGCCTCTGTTGTGTGTTTGCGGTTGTTTTCTCATCTCCGTGTGCCTCTGTTGTGTGTTTGTGGTTGTTTTTTGTATCTTTGTGGTTGTTTCCTCATCTCCGTGTGCCTCTGTTGTGTGTTTGCGGTTGTTTTCTCATCTCCGTGTGCCTCTGTTGTGTGTTTGTGGTTGTTTTTTGTATCTTTGTGGTTGTTTCCTCATCTCCGTGTGCCTCTGTTGTGTGTTTGTGGTTGTTTTCTCATCTCCGTGTGCCTCTGTTGTGTGTTTGCGGTTGTTTTTTTGTATCTTTGTGTTTGTTTCCTCGTCTCTCTCTCTTGTATAAAGAAGGATTGAACCCAGTACAGAAGTGTAGCAGGACTGTTGTTGTTATTGTATTACATGTTGATTGTATCCCTCTCCGTGTATCACATCAGATTTTCTCTCACCTGTTGTGCACCTCACACATGAACGGCTGACCTGATGTGTAAACGTTAATATTTTGGCCATTGTGTGTGTGTCTTTGCACTGCAGGTGGACCATTTTCGCCTGTTTCCTGTTTTAAGGTGATGGAAGGGGGCGTGGCCTCTCTGTCCTGTCAGTACCCCGTGCAGCGTTTCGGTCTCAGTCGGGTCTGCTGGGGTCGCGGCTGCGGGACGTTCTGGTGCAGCAACATCCTGGTGCAGACGGACGAGAACGGCGTCATCACCAAGGTCAGAGGTCATCTCAGTCAGAGGAGCGACTCCAGCATAAATGATTACAGGATGACGGGACTGTACAATAAGTGTTCATTTGTGTGACAAGGAGAACATTTAGATTAAAAACTGCAGATAAACTCATAACCAGCCTCTGAGCTCTCCTTTTTAAAGTCTGCGTCCTCGTTTCTTCTTCTGTTAAATGAATGCTCCTCCAACGGTTCTCTAACCCTGACCCGGTGCTGCAGGTGGAGGATCGGTTCCGCCTGACGGGGGACATCATGGACGGACAGATGGACCTGGACATCCTGAATGTGAGGCGGACGGACAGCGGGCCGTACTGCTGCAGGGTGGACATCAATGGGCTCTTCAATGACCAGAAGGTGATCATGAACCTGAGAGTGGTCAAAGGTGAGTGACCCACGCTTCCTCAGCTTTTATTTCCTCCTCAATGGGAGACGTCTTCAGAGGCCTTTTTAATGGCAGCTTAGGTTTATCCAAAGTTTCTTCATCTCTGGATCTTGAGATGGCGGTGCCTCCTCGGCTCAACGGAAACGCTGCCTTTTTCCCCTCTTTGATCAAACTGGTGATAAAACATTTTTCCTTCTCAGCTCCAGTCTCAGTCCTCGTCACCAGCCCTCCCCATCCAACCACAACATCGACGAGCGCAACAACAGAGGTCACGACCGAACGAGTGACAGAGTCGCCCACCTCCACAGGTGAGAGCACAACAGGTGTGGTGAAGTCCCTGTTGAACTTTTGACCATGTTTCTGTCTCTGTCTCCTTCAGTGAACTGGAAAACTCTGCTGTCGTCTCAGCTGGACCTTCTGAGGAGAAACTCCACCCTGCTGCACTCTGACACCCTCACTGTGAGTAACCACCACCCTGGGGCTGGGCGATATGGACCAAAAGTAATATCTCGATATTTTTTTAGCTGAATGGCGATATACGATATATATCTTGATTTATTTTCTTCCCAAAAGGGATAAATAAAAAGTCCCTTCTGAGTCAAAGCTACATGTCCCAAACATCACAGAGACACTTTCATTAACATTCAGCTATAGATGTACATGAGAAATTGCTCAAAAATAAACTATCGGCATATTTAAATAATAATGCTCCTCAAATAAATTAATGCTTTTCCCTCCATAACAAAAGACTCACAGCTGTGCTATTAAAATGTCAACAGGAAAAATCCAGAGCAAAAACAGCAAAAGTCTGACTTATTCCTTAAAAAGTCAGTCTGCAGTGAGGTAGACTTCACCCAAGTACTTCCTCCTGTGTGTACTCCTGTACAATCAGTACAGTACTGCTCCTGAACACACTGAACAAAATTCTACCTGCAGGATTTCAGCCAGCTCAGTAAATCCACAGACATAAGCGCTGAGATCACAGCAACGGGCCCACCTGCTCAATGCAGCGTCTGCAAGCACAAGAAAAAGACCCACTTCCGCTATTAAGGTCACGTGACTTACGGTACAAACCAACTTCTTTCAGGTTTACAAAACTCTCCCAAAGTCGTCGACATCACTGGAAAAAGTCGTTAAATTTGTCGCCAATTGCTTTTTGGAAAAAGTCACCAGCGGGGTCTGAAAAGCCAATAAATCTGGCGACAAAGTCGCTAAGTTGGCAACACTGCCATGCTTTTGCTTCCTGCATGATTTACAGGTGAAGCGGTCAGGGAGAGAGGTGGGGCAGTGTGAAGTTGTGCAGAGACAAACTGGGAGAAGAGAAAGGCAAACTGGTGGATTTGCAATTATGATTGTAGCACGACATAGACTACATCGATTTAAACAATACTGTCTCATCTTATATTGCATATGGCAATATATCAATATTTTTTAAAAACTCGATGTATCACCCTGCCCTACACTATTACCATCGCCTCCCACTGAGCATGAAGCAGATTTAAATTATATGTGGAAAAGTATTTTAAATCTTACCAGTTGTTCAGAATTGGACAGCCATTAGCCATTAGCTTAGCTCTAGAGATCACACAGACTGTACCCAGAGTGTATTCCTGACCCTCTGCTGTCTTTGTTCGAAGTAACTCTGGTAAGTTTTCACCACACATTTTACAGAAATGTGGTTTCTTCATACCTGCAGCTCAAAGCCACAGGAGCAAGCAGGAGTCTAACTGAACACCACAGCTCTTGGTACCAGCTGGCTTCATAGATAAATATAACTGGGTATCATCTGCATATACAAACATGTGAAAAACAGTCCTGTGAAAATGTCCACCCTTATTGCTTCCACAGAAATTCAGAGGGTGAGCAGTAGCCAGGAGGTGATAATCAAATGCATTGATTAACTGATCATCAGCAGTGTGGGCGCCTCTATGAAAGCATTAGTTTTATCAGTTTGCAGGTCTGCAGCATTCAGGTGTGTTAACACAATGATACAGTTTCCCAGGAGTGGAAGTCCAAGCAAATTCACCATGAGGTGAGAGCGAGCAATGCTCAGACAAACTGCAACAAACCCAAGAGCTCTGTTTCTACAGGCCTCAGTTAGCCTGTTAAAGGTCAAAGTTCATAACAGCACAATTAGAAACAGGCTGAACATTCATGGCTGCTTAGAAGGGCTGCAGGAGGAGGCCTCTGCTCTCTAAAAGAACATGGCAGCACAGCTTAGGTCTGCAAAGCTGCTTCTGAACAAACCTCCAGACTTCTGGACCAAACAGACCAAAGCGCAGATGTTTGTCCATGTTTGAACTCAGCACATCAGCCTTCCAATAAGCTGGTACTCGGCATTACTTAAGCTGTTTCAGACGCGTGCTCCACACTTTGTGCACTCAAACGTTGACAAGTTCAAACATCTTTGCCTCCACTTTGTCTTTATTGTTTGTGACAAACAACATGCAGTTCTTGTCCCTTTAGTTGAACATTGTTATGCAGCCTAACTTGACATAGCCAGTGCTAACATATCTGACACAGGTCAAAAACTGTTGTGCTTCCCCATCAACGCCCCTGAATCAATGAACCCCTTCCTGTATCAATGCAGTAACTCATAAGATGAGTGCCCCCTAGTGTTCAAATGTATACAATACAAAGAAAGAAAGACTCAAAGTGCTTTACAATTCTGTGCACCATTCATTCACACCTCAGTCATACTTGGTGGTGGTAAGCTACTAATGTAGCCACAGCTGCCCTGGGGCAGGCTGACAGAAGCGTGGCTTCCAATTCGCGCCTACGGCCCCTCCGACCACACAACCACATTCACACATTCTGGGCTCCTTGCAGTCACTGAGTGGGCCATGAACTCCTCTGTATACCAAAGTATTCTAGAGGCACAGCTTCAACAGTTCTGCTCACAGCTCACTTTAATCGTTTCAGCCTTGGAGTTTTATTAACCAGATCAAAGGTAAGCTCTCAGTGCTGCAGCCTGATGAATCCTCTCTGCATCCAGGTGGAGGACCCTCTGCCCTCTCTCTCCCTTCAGATCAACGTTCCCGTCCTCTCGCTCTCCATCAGCGTGTTGATGATCCTGGCTGCAGTCTTCCTCTTCCTGGCCTTCAGACGTACGTCCTTCACATCTTTGTCTTCTTCCAGCAGGTTTTTATGTTTGCATACAGACACCAAATAAAGCTGAGGTTGATTTTTTATTTTCTGCTGCAGGTGGAATTTACAGAAGAGCCTTAAAGCCCGGCTGGTGAGTTCAGCACAGGCTGCATGAAGCAGACAGCGCATTAGATGCTGCTTATGTCACCCGGCTGGAGCCAATCACAGCCAGTCAGCATACTCTCAGTCACAGCTGAGACAAACCATGCACAAGTTATTATTAACTCAGCTGTTTTGAACCCCGCAGCTTCTCCTCTGAAGAACCTCCTCACATCATCTACGAGATCCGCATGAGGAGGCCGGTGCAGGAGAACATCTACACGCTGGACTAACCAGTGGAGCAGCTGCATTAGTGGTGAAACAGGGAAGAAGCTGTTTTTGTTTACACTGTTATTAAAAAATATTCAGAGATCCTGTTTGTGAAGAGCTCATCAGCGTGCAGAAGGTCTGACCGATGGCTGAGTCTGGAGTAAATCCTCAGGCACCCTGAACTGTTTTTTTATTATGATTTTTATATTGACTTCTGGAGGTTTTTAGTCACTTTTCTGTTTTTGCTTTGTCCTCCGGGTTATCTTTGCTGATCGTTCATGCTGCTCACTTCCTGTCTTTTCACAAAGTTTAAAATCCCATCCAGAAGGCTCATATGTGTGAGATTTGGGGGCTTGGATCTCAGCGGTTTTCACTATGTGGCATTCATAATCTCCAATCTCCAATAAAAAGATGGGAAGTTCAATAATAAAGCTGCATGCCTGCCTAAAATAATCTATTTCTGATCTTTGATAGTCCTCAGTAGGTTCCTGTTCACAAAGAGCCAATAAAAAAACACTGTTAAAAGATGTACGTCTGCTTTGTTCATCATTACAAGGAGGACTTCAGAGGGTCTCATTTTCTTCTTCACAGAAAAATAACAAAAAGTTAAAGAAGCAACAATAATAAAGTGTGCCTCCCCGTCGGGGAATCGAACCCCGGTCTCCCGCGTGACAGGCGGGGATACTAACCACTATACTAACGAGGAGTGCTATGTATATGAAAAATACAGTATCATTTTTAACCATCACTGATCCTTTTTACATTAGACAAACTAAATATCAAATATAGCTTAACTATTAAGTAAGATCTTATGCTACTTCAAATAAAACCTATCTGCAAAAGTTACTAATAACCACAGAGCAGCAAGCGACAAAAGCACACGCTCGGAGATAAAAACCAACGGGAAAAGCAGCAAGGAGTGCACAATATGTAGTTAACTCAGTAGATCACTGTAAGTATCATTCACAAAAGAGATTCTGTAAGTTTTAATTTCTTAAAAAATAAAAATCAGGGAGAACATGCACGCTGTGGTATTACATCTGTACCAGCACAGAAGTTAATGGGTGGAGGCCAGAGGAGACAGAGGTCATGACTTTACTCACCACAAAGAGACGACAAAGCAAGACGGAACTTTGTCTCTGGGTCAAAAATAAAACGATCATGTTTCCGCCCGGTTTCGAACCGGGGACCTTTCGCGTGTGAGGCGAACGTGATAACCACTACACTACGGAAACGTATTTACAATAATATTTAGGGACACTTAAAAACTTAGCTACAAATACATATATAGCTATAGATATATTATAAATATATATATTTTAAGTATATATATAAATGATAATTTCGTGCTTTGGCTTTAAGGTCCGGCCTCCAAAGCGGAAGCATTTCAGCCGTTAAACACACGTTTCCACGTGTTTGCAGTAACGTTAACGGGTACTGTAAGTTTTTAAGTGTCCCTAAATTTTACTGTAAACACGTTTCCGTAGTGTAGTGGTTATCACGTTCGCCTAACACGCGAAAGGTCCCCGGTTCGAAACCGGGCGGAAACAAATAGCTCCTTTTCTTTTATTTGTCTCTCTCTCTCTGTAAACCCCAGTCTGAGTTTACGTGCAGGTTTAAGTGAGGCTTTGCGTTAAAGTGAAACTCACAGTTTGATCTTCATCATCGCTGTATAGGACTGTCCCACGCGGAACAGTGGGTTGTGATGAGCAGCGTCTTCATTCCTTTCAGCGGAAGTTTTTATTTCATTAGAAATAGTCCTGTACAGAGAGAAAGACAAATAAAAGAAAAGGAGTTATTTGTTTCCGCCCGGTTTCGAACCGGGGACCTTTCGCGTGTGAGGCGAACGTGATAACCACTACACTACGGAAACCGATGCTCGGACGCCCACAGACACACAATAAATCAGCGAGGCACGTGCATCCCAGAGCGTGTCGCTCAGCATGCTAGCGCATGCTAACAGCTGCAGCACGAGCCCCCTGGGTTGCATCATTTTTTTCCACGAAAACGTGACAGAACCGTCGCGTGTCACGTGTAAAAACTCACCTGTGCTCCCGCCAGGTGTTGCACAAGGCTCCCGCTTTCCGTTAACAGCTGCCTCCCGGTGAAGACAAACACCCTGAGAAAGTTCACCAATCAGCGCGCGGATGGCCCTGCCTCTCCACACGGTGCACTGGCTCTGTATCAGTCCGCACACCTGACCCAGGTTCCCCCTGCCCCTGAACCTGCATTCACATCAACCACACTGGCGAAGGTACACCGTGTACACCGTGTACTGGTACCGCTGAGGCTTCAGCAGCAGCCACAGGTGAACCTGCGGGTTCCACAGGTGAACGTGCGGGTTTTCCTCTTACTATTTGTGTATTTTTACTCTTGATAAAGTATTCTTTTACTCTGACAGTAGACTTAATAAATATGTGTACTTACAGTACACAGATGATATCAGAGGTAGAAGAACACAAACATCAGGTGACAAAGTACTTTTACACCTCAATTCAATTAAACTTTGTTTATATGGCATCAAATCACCACAGTCGCCTCAAGGCGCTTAGTATTGTGGGTAAAGACCCTACAATAATACAGAGAAGGCCCAGCAGTCAAAATGACCCCCTATGAGCAAGCACTTGGCAGCAGTGGGAAGGAAAAACTCCCTTTTAACAGGAAGAAACCTCCAGCAGAACCAGGCTCAGGGAGGGGCAGTCATCTGCTGTGACCGGTTGGGGCTGAGGGGAGAGAGACAGGACAAAAGACATGCTGTGGAAGAGAGGCAGAGATTAATAATAATGATTAAATACAGAGTGGGGGATAAACAGAGGGGAATGGATGAATGGAAATTAAAGGTCATCCAGGCCTTTATTTCTTTAAGACATTCCTGCAGTTTAACTTATTAATGTGTCACCTGGTTTCATGGTAGGGTGGTGTGATATTGAAAAAATAAGTATATCTCTATATTTTCTGTAATTAATTGAGCTACACAACACTATATACTGTAACAGGAAGTTTTGTCTGATTTGTGTCTTTTTCCTCTTAGTATTTGTGTATTTTTACTCCTGATATAGTATTCTTTTACCTCTGATATTTATGTACTTTTACAGTACAAATACACAAATATCAGAAGGGAGACTGAATAATTTTAAAGTTCATGCACGTGCAGCTCAGATACTTTTACACACTCACACACAGACAGACTCCGGTCTGACCTGCTATCCCAGTCCTTCTAGCTGTTACATCACACACAGCAGGAAGTTCCTTATATGGGCATCAGGATGTCCGCTGCAGCAACAGGAAACACCATATTTGGCCTTAAGCGGTGCTGGTTTTTTTCCTGCAGGGAGCTGGCTGAGCTGCGGTCACAGTCTGAGCCCATTGGCTGTTTGACACACACACACACACACACACACACACACACACACACACACGCACGCACACACACAGGGAGGATTTAGAGCTGTCATTAGCAGCAGACTGCAGAGTTCACTCACACTGTCACTATTTAATCCACAGACTGAACCTTTAAACTGTTTCCTGATCTTTGTTTGTAGAATCTTCTTCGATGTTCTCGCCTGTTTGGTTTATGGCAGCTTCAATTCTGCACGTGAGGCTGAACTGAGCTGAATTATTTTAGATTTTACCTGCACATAAACTTTACACCAAATGTGTTCAGGTACATTTTTTTAACCCCGTGAACTGTCGTGTGGTCTCATGCGGACGCGTTTCAAAGCTTTGACCGTGTTCCCGCTCACGTGAGGTTTCATCTGTCCCAGATTCACGTCTCTCTCAGAGGTCACTTCATTCAGACTGAAACTGGGCGTTTCACTCAGCCGAGATCTCCACCACCTTCACATGAGTCTCGTCAGCTGACTGGCCCACTCTGCGGCTACAGGGTCTCAGTCTGAGCACCTGAACCGCATCAGCTGATGGAAACGTGTGAAACGGTCGAACGTAACACAACTCAAACACACAGAGCGCCTCCAACAAAATAAAAGTACCAGTAGGGTTCAGACTTTTATTGTTGAAGCTCTTTAAGAGGAAACAGGTGGAGTATAAAATGTAAACATACAGGCCTACTCAGTAGGCGGAGCCTGTGAACATGTGCTCACCAACATGTGTAAACAATATGTACAAACAACAAGATTCACATTTACATCATCAAAGTGTCTGAGAAGCTGCCAACTTTCAACCCTGCACATCAAAAGATGCCTCAGCAGTCCAGCACTGTCAGTCTGAGGTCAAAGGTCGGCACATGTTGGCGCTATGGGGAGAGGGGAGCTCCGCCTGAGGGCTCGCCATTGGGGAGGAACAGGAGGGGGAGTAGAGTTGGGGGGACGGCGAGGAGCCGTAGATGTGTGACAGCGAGGAGGAGGAAGAGGAGGTGAAGCAGGGGGAAGAGCTGTGAGCAGGGGAGGAGTATGTGGGGGGTGTGGTGATGGTGGTGGAGCTGGCGGAGCTCCTGTCATTTTTACGGTCCCGCTGCCTCTGGTGGATCTTGGCGTGCCTCTTGCGCTCATCACTGCGGGCGAACTTGCGTCCGCACTCAGTGCAGGCAAACGGCTTCTCGCCGGTGTGCGTGCGGATGTGCGTGGTCAGATGGTCGCTGCGGCTGAAGCTGCGCATGCAGATGCGGCACTGGAATGGCTTCTGGCCCGTGTGCACGCGCACGTGGCGTGTCAGCTCATCAGAGCGAGAGAAGCGGCGGTCGCAGCCTTCGGCAGGGCAGGCGTACGGCCGCTCATGTGGAGGCGTCTTGCACTGACGGCCTGCAGGAGACTTCCTGGGCTTGCCGGACTTGGTGAGCTGGGCCTGGTAGGCGGGGCCTGTAGGCTGAGTCTGGATCTGCGAGGAAAAGGCTTTGATAGTGGAGAGCGGCGTGAGCGGTGGCTGTGGCGGCTTCTGGTCTGGGTTCACGCCCGGCTCAGCGTCCGGCTGCTGTGGCAGGAGGTAGTCCGGCAGCATCGGCACCAGCGTGGACGCCTGGAGGCCGAGCCTGGAGGAGGCAGTGGCGGGGTAGGCGGGAGGCTGGCCCTGCGGTGGGAAGGACAGAGGGGCCGGCTGAGAGTCCGCGGTGGGGAGGACGGGCTCGGCTCCGGTGGCGGAGGTGTAGTTTGGCATCGCTGAGAAGACTGAGGCAATGTCAGCAGAGCCACAGGTAACCTGGACGGAGCTGATCATTGGCTGGGATGGCGATGATGAGGTCACCGATGATGAAGAGACAGGGAGGCTGGAGGCCGCAGGGGGTGGAGCTGCTACGCCAACCAACAGGCTTAGGAGAGACTCTGCCCACAGATTGTTGCTGGCGCTGACACCACCGCTGCAGGTCGACACAGATGGCTCAAAAGTGAAGCGGCCACTGTACGCCAGCGGGGGAGGCGGGGCGTCAGAGGGAGGAGACTCTGTAGGTCCTGGAGGTCTGAGAGGGAATCTGATTGGAAGAAAGAAGACAGGTGAGAGACACATCACAACACACCTTTAAGTTTACTCCAATCTGATTGGCTGCTTGTTTTCCATATTCATCTGTTTATTCTGAATGTATTACTGTGGTCACTGTTTGAACTCCGTACAGCTGCCTGATTGGCCACTTTTCCTTTTTTTGGGTTACATGTCTGAACTCTTACACTTCGTCATGTATCAGGATTGTTCTAGAGAACCAGGACAGGAGCAGAAGCACACCTAAAGCCTGCAGAGCAGCTTCATTCCTGCATTACAGTTAGGAGAAGCTTCGCAGCTTTATTGCATTCCAGGCTGCAGGAAGCATCAGTTCATGTTTTGCTGATTAAAAACAACTTAAAGGAACTTCATTCCCAGACAAAAACAGGAAATCATTTTATTTGTTGGCATTTGTCACTTTATTCTGCAGGCTTCTGTGCCTTTGCTCCGCCTCAGTAAACCTCCTCTCTGTGCATCAAACCGCTAAAAGTTTATTTTTCGCGTTCCGGTGACCCCGGGTCCTCACCTCCATACTCTCCGGGCTCTCCGTTCAACTGCCCGGCTCCCTCGGTCCCAGAGGCGGTCAGCAGCGAGCCTCCGGCCGCGGCGCTCTGCAGCAACATTTGCAGCTCCTCCAGCTTCGGGTATCCGTCCAGCGGGGAGAGCGGCGACGGGAAGCCGGTCAGCGGCTCTGAGAGCTGCAGCGTGGACAGCAACGCTTTAGTCGCTGCCATGTCTCTGGACGAGGAGGCGGATAAAGAGGACGAAGAGGAGGCGGCGGGAGCGGAGCTCGGCTGCGCCTGGAGCGGTTCCTGCAGAGGGACCGAACTGGTGTCCGCTCCTGAACCCCGCGGAGAGGCGCTCTGTCGGGGCTGAAGCTGCTGCTGCTGCCGCTCGGAGGAAGCCAACGCTGGAGATGTGAGAGGCTTTTAACGGATGTTTACCGGCGGAGGTGAAGCTGCTGCGTCATCAGGGACGTAAACAACATCAAGTGTTTGTTTCCGGCTGTTTTTACGAGCGGCCGCTCACAACTTGAACTTGACTTCTGTCAAGTCCTCAATGAGGATTCCCGGCTTTATAAAGACTCCTGCGTGACGTACATTCCCAAATATGGCAGGCAGGAAGCCCATATTTGGTCAGAGCGGGGAACGTGCTCACCAGGCCGTCGGCCGTCCCGGCTCTCTTTGTGCCGCGCTTTCTGGAGCGTGAACGGTCCGGTACGGTCCGGCGCTCTGCCCGTCTCCGTGCGCAATGCGTGCTCCCCGGACCGAGACCGGAATACGGCGCACGGGGCGCGCGGCCAACCGCCATGGCCGGAAACCCCGGAGACACGTCACGGCTCAGTTCAGTTTTTTTGGGCTCAACGTCACATGGAGAGCGTCCAGCCGCGTCATCACTTCCTCGGGCCTTATTTGGGTGGCTTCCTGTCAGACTGCTGATCCGAGAGCGAGTCCAGTCCTGCCGCTGAAAGCAGAAAGAAACACCTGAAGGTCCGAGCCGCGCTGTGCACCAGCACAGACCGCACTGTCCGCGCGAGGAACCGGAAACAGCGCAAAGACAAACCAGCGCGTGCAAACGTATAACTCTGTATGAGGAGCGGACAGAAAATTAGCAACACCTCCATATTTTTCTAAAAAATTAAAGCTGCAGTTCCGCTGATGTCCTCCTGAGGCTCCAGCACTCCGTGATCCTTATCTGAAGCACATCCGGTTTCTGTGCGGAGCAGACTCCGAGCTCAGGACCTTTAACGCAGTTTTGACAACTGCTAGAAAACAAACAAGCAAACGGACATGTACAAAACGCAGTAAAAAAGTGAATAAAATAAAGTCGCCAACAGTAGAGACCTCAGAGCAGAGTGGCATCCACTCCACTTTATTCAAACTGAGCATAAGCACCACTCGAGTGTGCACAGGACAGGTGAGGGTGAGCCACAGTCGCCCTCACCTGCTGAGTCCACCGAGGCCTAAATGAGAGGCAATGAGAGACACAAATCCCCATCCAACACAATGAAAAGGACCACTACCTCCTTCACTACACGAACCTCCTCTGAGGTCTTCCTCTGGTCCTCCTGCCTGCAGCTCCAGTGTCTCCACCCTCCCTCCTCTGCACATGTCCAAACCATCTCAGCCTCTCTGACTCTGAGCTGTCCCTCTGATGGACTCGTTTCTGATCCTGTCCCTCCTCCTCACTCCCAGTGAACATCTGAGCACCTTCAGCTCGGCCTCCTGTCTTTGTGTCTCCAAACCATCCATCACCGCAGGTCTCACTACCATCCTGGAAACCTTCCCTTTCACTTTGGCTGCTCTCCTTCTGTCACAGATCAGTCATCTCCACCCACCCCACCCTGCTTGCACTCTCTTCTTCACCTCTCTTTGGATGGTTAAACCCAGGTATTTAAACTTATCAACCCTTCCATCCACATCCCTCTCATGTGAATGAAAGGCAGCAGGTGGAAAGGTGAAGCCACAAGGAGTAAATTAGCAATAATATATATACATATAATAATAATAATGTTATAAAATAATATTGCACAGAAAGCCATTCAGTTTGTGTTTGGTGGATCATTTGTTAGTTGCTTCCTGGGAGTAAGCCTTGTCCTGTTTATTGGCCCTTAATTGGAGCTGCGTTTGTGGGTGGAGCAGCAGAGCTGAGGGTGGGTGCTGCGCCCCTGAAGAACTTGCCAAACAGCTTTTAGTTCAGCTCTGCTCCACCTCAGAGACAGACTGCATCCACAGCATTAGCCTGAAAGCTTTAGCAGCTCAGAGGTAAGGGCAGCATCCCATAATGCTCCTCATGTTTAGTGAAAAACACAAACACCACAGGCCGAGAAGAGTGTGCATGTTTCTGATGAAGTGAACTGATGTAAGAAAACTTTGTTGGGTGAGAAAATCATAACTGCAGTTATGAAGCTGAGCACATCTCGACCTGATGAGCTCATCGTTGCTGGTTTGATTTTGGAAACTCCTCCCAGTAAAACATCAGGTGTGACGAGGAAGACGAGGAGGCACCGTGCAAACGGAGACGGAGGAAAGCGGTAACAAGAGTAACAAATGCCCGCACAACAGGGGCGTGGCCTCTTTGACTGACAGGTGGATGGCGACACAGGCAGCTGTAGCTGCTAGCTGTCTGCTAGGCTAACTGGACTCCCTGAACTGGACCTCCCCTCTTTCCGGATTTCTCCCGGCAGCTCCTCGTCCTGTTCTGGAAGATCTCTCAGGGAAAATCTGCAGGACTCTCAGTATTGAATAACTGCAGCACACAGTTTATGGAGTTTGTGTTTTTCTCTGATGTTTACCAAGTATCCAGATGTTTGTTGCAGGAGCAGAGGAACGCCACCATGAGCCTGCTGGAGCTCAGCCACAGCCGTGACATCATCAGAGTCTGTGTCACCTTATTTTACAGAGGTTTGTGTGTTTTTTGGGTTACATGAGAAACAAAAATCTGTTTTAAGTTAGAATAAACTCGTCAGACTCACAGCTCTGCTGATTTAAACCATACTCTGATGAAGCTGAGTTATTAAATATGAAGCTGCTCTTCACCGTGTAAGTCATTCAGATCGTCTCCTGTAGCGTTTCAGGTGCTGTTTATAGTTTCAACATGAAACCAACACTTCTCCCACCAGGGGGCAGAGCTCTACCAACTGCTCACCTGTCAGCCCCAGTTAACGACTGGGCAGATAAGCAGGAACAATATGATAGCTGAACCTGAACTCTGTCCAGCAGGGGGCGACACCCGTGGTTGCAATAACACCTGTGGTCGTGCAGGGATGCGTCTCTCAGTCCTGACGTCTGAAACTCTCCGGATCACGTTTTGGTCTTAGCTGCTCACTTTGGATCGAGCTGAGTGAAACTTCCCGTCCGTTTCCTCCCGCTTCACATCAGCGGGACTTTACCTTTGCAGGAATGATGGAGAAGCTGCTGTCGATGTTATCAGTAGGCTGAATGGCCGTTATCACTGCTCCTCACCCCCACAGGTGTGGCTCGGGCTCCAGGAGGAGTCCGGTTCACCAGCAGGTAACGCCACATCTGCAGGTGAGACGATTTAAGGGGCAGCTTTAAAGAGACAGAAAAGCATCAGTAAGCAGGAACAACTTTTAAAATATTTCTGATGTTATTACAGGTTTGAAAAGGTGAGCCAGTGAAGGTGACTCATTGAGCCTCACCTGTGCTGCTGATAGGTCCATCAGTGCAGGTGAGCTCTTTCAGTCGCAGTCAGGAGGACGAAGAAGCTCCTCCTGCTTGAAACCGTGACTGCTGCAGTTTGTAGGATCAGCTGATGTTTGGAGGCAAGCAGCGCCCCCCGGTGGATTTAATAAAGATGTGTTTGAGGCCAGTTGTTGATCAGTGACCCATGAAAACCAGTTTGCTGCATTTAGAACTGTTTGAATCACTGATGAACCTGAACCTGAGAAATAAATGACACCTTTTATTTGCATCTATAAAAAACATCTGAATGAATCTGTGGTGACAGAAAACATCTGGAGCTTCACTGAAACTCCGCATTTATTCCTGCATTTTCTTCTGTATTTATTCTTGGAATTTAAAAAAAGCATTAATGAAATGTAATTTTATAAATCTAAATTATTTTAAATATAAATTCAATATTTATTTATTCGCGGGTGTAAATATTTATCAGTGTCTGCGCCTGCGCTCATTTATTATTTAAACTTCCTTTTTCTAGATTTATGTAAACACTTCTTCATATATTTATTAAATCATTTTATTGACACCTCAGTCCGTGTTCGCGGAAACTCCAGCTGTGGGTTTGAGTGTTTCACTGCGGTGAAGATGACCCGTGAGCGGTTGGAGCAGGGCCGCAGGCTCGGGCGAAGTATCCCACTGTAGAGCAGCAGCGGCGGTAAAACGATTGGAGGATGCGGGCATCGATCCCGCTACCTCTCGCATGCTAAGCGAGCGCTCTACCATTTGAGCTAATCCCCCACTGTACAACATATGGGAACGCGCGCCCCTTGAAACCACGTCGACGGATGCCTGCTGACGTTGTCATCATGACAGGTGGCAGGTCATTGGCTGAAAGAGACTCGCGTCCACATCTGATTGGCCAGGGAAGAGAAAGGCGGGAGGAGCGGAAAAAATGGAGGCAAAAATAGAAATGATGGCGGTGACGGCGCAGTGTGATGTGCTCAGAGGCTAAAGCTGGAGCTGACATCACTCAGCAGCATTTGAACTCCGAGCGTTACCAGCAGAGCTGCTTTTAAAAGCGTTTGTTTTACAGAAACAGGGTTAAAGGGCGCAGCAGCTGCTGCTTCCTGTCCCTGTGGTCCAGTGGGGGACCGCTTCCACTCTGCAGCAACAACTGAGACTTTAGTTTAGTTTAGTCTAGTTTAGTTTAGTCTAGTCTAGTTTAGTTTAACAACCTTTTCCCTTTAGAAACACCTCCTAACCCTCATGGTTTAACAGGGTCTCCAGCTTTACTCTGATACTCTCCCTCATAAAATACTGACTTTTTTCACATGAGGACTTTTCCTCTTTGAACAGCTACTGCAGTCTGATGTTAGGACTTTACGTGACTTTTCTGTGCTGTAAAGACATTTTTCCCAATAAAACACAGACTTTTTCCTCATGTTTGGAGTTTGCCTCATAAAACTGACTTTTTTCTTATATTAGAACTTTTACTACAGTAAAACTCGAGCTTTATTCTCTTTTTTTTACTTTTATAATATTCTCTCATGTGAAGACTTAATTTATCCACATCAGTGGGGACCTTTTGTTTCCCTTGAAACAGTTAGTCTCATGTTAGGACTTTTCCCATGCTGGAATGATCGTACAGCAAATCTTTAATGACTTTCAAAAGTAAGAAATTAGGATTTTTTCTGATCCACACGGGCTCAAAAGTGTACATAATGCCTCAAATACAAACAGACACCCCACTAATATTTGGTTAAATGTCCCTTACCAAGTATCCATCAGTGAGCTTCTGGCATAATTCTGACCGCGGTATGTGACCGCAGAATTGGTAGGGTTCATTTAAATAGTTTCCTTTCCTGGACCAGACTCGGCTTTTCAGCCGTCCACAGATGCTGCGTTTCCACTCGTACCGACTCAGCGCGGGTCGGCTCGCCTCTCCACGTTCTTGTTTTGTTTCCAGTACGTTTGAGTTCCACATCAGTGTGGGTGGAGTCGATAGAGCAACGCGGGCAGCAGTCTCTTGATGTCATCTGTATGCGGCTCAAAACACAACAATGGATGAGATAGAGGCAAGCTAACATAGCTAATGCCAGTGTACTATCATCACCGTACAATGTTTTAATGGATGGAGGTTATCATTGTTAAGTATTAAAATATGTATGCTGTGTGTGCGTTTCAGATTCTTGTTGCTAAACTACTGCTGCAAACCGTCGGCCTGGGCATTCATGGCCGACGGTTTGCTGAGCCAACATTTTCCTGCTGTTGACTTTAAAAAATGGCGCGGTTGATTGTGGTGAAGGAGTCGCCCTCGTGACTCAGCTGGTGAGAATCTTTTAGACAGGGCCGAGGTCGGGGCTCTGAGAAGGCTAATGTTAGCCTGCTTTGTCCAGTCCAAACCCCGTTTGGAAGTGTGTTTGGGATCTTTGGGACACAATGAGGACCTCATGAGGACTTTTACAGCTGCAGCATTTTCTCATGCTGACTTTTGTAAGTCTTGAAACAGCTACTTCAGTCTGATGTTAGGACTTTGCTACAGCTAAAACGTTTTTTTACCCGGAAACAGATTTTCTTGTTTTGAATTTTAGGTCTTCTTTATGTTTTTATGTTAGTTCTTGATAAATAATTTATCCCTAAAAAAGGAGTACTTGTTGTTTCCCATGAAACTCATGTTCTGTTTTCGTGGTCTGGGTTGATCCCCACAAAGACACACACACACACTCACAGACGTGTGTGTGTGTGTGTGTGTGTGTTCACCTGCTTTATAAAGACCATGACTGAGTCCCTCAGCAGAAATAGAACAAAGCTGAGACGTGTTGGCATGTGGCATCTGGACACACACACACACACACACACGCTGCTGGAACTTTCCATGGGTGGGTGGGTGGGTGTGTGGGTGTGGGTGCTGGTCGGTGTATATAAGCAGCAGGGAGGACGGGCTTCAGGCAGAGCGAAAGACAGCCTTGAGACTGAAGTAGCTCATTGGTAACCAGTGCCCCCGCCTCCACCCGCAGCAGCAGGATAACGGGATGTTGTGCCCCAGCGCCTTCCAGCCGTCCACCGTCACGATGAGGCCTTTCCTGGACCTGCACTGGCCCGTCCGCAGCCTGTGGCCCGAGACCCGGCCGCTTTTCTACCACATCGAGCAGGAGATGATCCGCCACATGCAGGAGATGAAGCAGAGCATAGAGTTCGTGGAGAGGCTACACCAGAAGATATTCGAGGAGATTGACCAGACCTCGTCCTACATGGGGGTCTTCAAGCCCATTGCCTTCCAGGAGTTGGGAAAGGACAGCAGCACCTTCGCCCTCAGCCTGGACACTAAGGAGTTCTCCCCGGAGGAGCTGTCGGTGAAACAGGTGGGCCGGAAGCTGAGGGTGAGCGGCAGGACGGAGAAGAAGCAGGAGGATGGGAAGGGCTCCTACACCTACAAGTGCCAGGAGTTCAGGCAAGAGTTCGATCTGCCGGACGGCGTCGACCCCGAGGCCATCACCTGCTCGCTGGTGAGTGGCCAGTTACAGATCCAGGCGCCGCGGGAGAAACCTGTGGACGATGGGAAGGAGAGGATCGTCCCCATCAGCCTCACCTCAGCCCCGGCCATCACCTCCACCACCTCCAGCAGTGGAGCGGAGGGGAGCAGCGAGTCCTCCTCGGAGAAAAACTGAGAGTCTTTGTTGTGTAGTTTTATTGTGTGTGATGGATGGAGGGAACACGGAGCTGATGTTCTTCACATGCACTTTTTAACTGTTTGTAATAAACCACCATGTTTAGCTTTAAGTGTCTCAGAATTTCTCATTCATGGAAGTCCACTCAGACAAAGATGTGAGAGTAACAGTTTCTGATGGAGTGAAGCATCTCAGCCGTTCACCCATCTTTGCTGTAGTTTTGCCTGCTGGACGGAGGGAATATGATGTTGATGTGCTTCATCTCTGATTTGTAATAATAAAAACTGTCAGTTTATAATGACGTCCCAAACATCAAACTCCAGCTGTGGTCGGAGGTCAGAGGTCTCCAGGGTCATTTTGGACTTTAAATGATTTCTTTGAACAGATCTTTTTGCAGGGTGCAATGATAAGAAATAATTTTGGGTTTTCTCTGATGCACATAGGCTCAAATTTGTCCATAAACCCACTAATATTTGCATAAATGACTCTTAAGTAAGTTGCACCTTGATCAGACACTTTTAGTAGCCATCAACAAACTTCTGGCATAATCCCGGCAGGATCCGCTCTGCTCGGCCGAACTGGAAGAGTTCATTTAAACTGGTTGGTTTCCTGGCAGAGAGCCGGCTTCGAAGCGTGCTCCACAGCTTTTCAGTAGGGTTGAGGTCGGTGCTTTGGGAAGGCCGTTCCAGCAGCTTAATGTTAGCCTGCTCCATCCACTCCTAAAGCAGTCCTTGTCCAACTGTGTCCAAGGTTCATCCGGCTAGCTGCTGGTACTCCTTCATTATTCCATCCACTCTGTGTAATGTACAGCACCACTGGCAGCACCGCAGCTCCAGAGCACAACACTACCGCCATGCTTGACAGCTGTACAGTGTTTGAAAGCTTCTCTCCTCCAAACATCCCTGAGTCATCATCATCATCATCATCTCTGTCACAGAGCCAAACATCCCTGAGTCATCTTCGATCTTCGTCTCTCTGACCATCAAACGTTTCTCCAGAAGCCGTTCGGCTCTCTCCGGTTCTCGCTACCACTTACCACATTATTATTATTCTCATATCAGCACTTTGTCCCTCATAAACTAACTTTATGAATATAGCAGCATTTGCTCTGTACTGCGTTAGTTAAAAACATGTTAGCGTTACTTTTGTCTATGAAATTGTTAACGTTTTTCTTTAAAGTTACTTTATTCTCATGTTTTAATCGTACATTTTATCCCCCCCCCCACCTTACTCTGTCAGCTGTTTAAAAGAAAGTGTCCGCTGAAGATCATCAAACAGGCGTACGCTCCCGCACAGATTAATGGGAAATAAAAACACAAGACACCAGCTTTCCCCTTTCTTTGTAAAATAATTCTCAATAAACTTAATTTATTCACAAACTGCTTTTCAAATTGCCATGTGGTCATTTTTTTTAATCACATACGATAAAAAACATTTCTAAAAGACAAGAGATGTCCGAGACTCTCGCTGACTCTGTACACGACTGCTCCTCCTCTTCCTCCGTCACGGAGACATCGTCATTTTCATTTTTTCAAACACGATGCGTTCATGACGACAACCTCGCCGCGCTCAGACATCAGATTAGAAATATTAAGAAAAAACAGCAGAAAATGAACCGAAGGACTAAAAATTTAACAGCTACAGTACACGTTTCCTCGTCTTCTCCGTTAGTTTTGTCTTTTTTTCTTTTTAATGATTCGATTTACAGAATAATAGAGTATGTTCAGTTAAGGCTTATGCTGGGTGTTATGGACCAATCAACAGAACCAAACCGAACCGGGACAGCGTGTGTGTGTGTGTGTGCTTTCCTATGTGTGTAATGAGGACACTGTGTGTATGTGTGTTACAGGGACACAGCACGGATTTGTTTCTTAGGCCCACGTTTTGAAGACATAACTGGATTTTTTCCTTTCACAAGTGTTGGCATATTAACCTTCAGGTGTTTGTTTTTGACACTTTTTAAGTGACAAGACAAAAAAAAAAAAGCAAATCAGCCGTCACATCTTTAGCCCCATCGTTAAGGAAGGTGGTTAGCTGCACTGCTTCCCTCCTTACCGATTTATTTCTATATTACAAGATTTTCTCTAAGCTGGTAATTTAAGCTGCACTTCTATGCTGAAAGTTTTAAATAAACTCTAATGGATTCACAATATTCCCCAACGTGAATTCAAGTGCATAATTATTGTTTAAAGGATTTAATTTAACTCATCTGACATTTTAACGTTTTCATGGTTCGAGTATTTTTATGCCATGCTAAGCTAACGCCAGCTCCCATCTGGAAACATAGAAACGCTGCCTTTATCAGTGCTAATCCAGAATCAGCAGCAGGTGCTTCATAATCTGACATGACACCTGACATCAGTCAGAAAAAAAACCTCAAAAAAAAATAAGCATTTCATCCTCGATGAGTTTAAAACCAAAAAGAACAACAACAAAAAAAACCCATTCAGACGCCGACACTGCCCCCTACAGGCAGACAGAAGCTAAAGCTGAGAATGATGAAAGTTTAAAACAGTTTAGGCTATAAAGCCTCAGTTTTACACCCTTTTACTCACACTGCTGATAGAAAACCTAAAAAAATAAGAATAAATAAATATTACACATTTTTTCAGACAAAGAAATTTTTTGCATCATTCTCTCACTAAAACAAAAAAACTCGTTTCAGTACATTTAATTAAATTTAACCATATGATTTGACATAGCTCAATCAAATAGTACAGCTCTGCTAAGCTGAGCTAGTTAGCGTTTAGCATTAACAGTATTTACTTATTGTGAAATTATGTTTAAATTCAGCTGTTTGACTGAGATGCTGGCACATCCAAACTGTTTGTTAAATAACAGAACCCATAAAACGTGGTCACACTCACTTCAAACAATGCTCACTCAGTCCCAGTCTCAGTTTTAACCTAATATAGTGACTGCGGTCGGCTTCTGTGGGGCAGCGCCACACGCTGGCGTGAAAGCACGATGAACACGTACAAACATGCGAAGTCTGAAGTGGACGCTCAGTGAAACGAATGTGGATCTCTCAGGTTTTTTGAGGGTTTTCAGCCAGCAGCTCCACGCCCACAGCACCTGATTATTCTGAGCACCCACACTGAATCCAGAGTCACAGAAACGAGTCAGCGTTTCACAGCAGAAACCTGTCAAACCCACTGACAGACCCCCCAGAGACTCAGCTCACATTTTTAACTGTAACAGCCGCCTCCCGCTAATACACCAATAGGTGGATTACAAATGTATTACAAGTACTTCATATATTAGAGTATAAGTACTTGTACTCCTGTTTGTCCCTGCTAATTTCTTGAAAAAAAAAAGAAAAACTGTAGCAGACAGTGTTAGCACCCACACAGCAGCCATATTATTTGCCACCATCTACCTGTCAGTCAAAGAGGCCACGCCCCTAATTATACCAACTTTATATCTTAATGCGATTTAAACAGGTGAGCTGGGAGTCTACAGGGACGGACTCAGGTGCAGTCAGAGGAACTGCTGCTTTTGGTGCTTTTGAGATTGAAGCTCAGAAGAACCCTACTCTCTGTTGCCCCCGGCAGCTGGTTAAATTATAGGTAATAAGCCCCGCCCCCTCCAGGTTAACTGATAGGGTGAACCAAACTAAATCAAATCTGGTTTCTGTCAAAGATTTTTCTTATTACACCATTTGTTCACATGTCTCTGATCATTTATTGGTTTGTTCTTCAGCTCAGCTCCATCCTGCTTCTGTCACATTTACAGGAGACGTTTTAGGGGTTAAAACTGTCTGGATTCAATCTGGATACAAGTCACATGACCACCAGGGTCGTGACATCCGTGCCAGAACACAAACACACACATATACACACACACACACGCACACACGCGGGGGTCAGTGTTTTCAGGGACAGGTGTGTGCAGCAGGAATGTGCAAACACTCAGGTGAACGACAGCATCAGTGGCTGCCGGCCTTTGGCACGGCCTGCCAGGTTGCCGCTGCAGAGCAGCCTGAACGCATCACCACGCCAAGGTCACATGACTTTCACAGGTCACAGGTGAGTGTGTGACCTCAGATTCATTCTCCAAATGTGGCAGTGAAGGAATCACACCTGATTAAATCAGAAACTTCACGGCTTTAGGTTCAATTTAAGACTTTTTGCGCCGCCTCTCATTAAAGGAAGGAAAGCAGAGTTTCAGTAGCTTCTCTGTGAAACACACCTGTGCTCAGGTGTGAAGACCTTCCTGCTGCTCGGGCAGCTTTCACACTTTTTAACACTCAGCCCCTCATTTGAAGAAGAACAGATGAAATACTGCCACTGCCAATTTAAAATGTTAAGTTCACGGCTAATGTTGGATTACGGTCGGTTTGCCCAGCAGGTGATCAGCAGGTGTGTCCACTGGAGGAGACCCTGATAGAAACGAAGTCCTCTCTGTGAGAGCTTTCATGGTACATTTATTAATAATGAAACTTATTTAATCATTATAATTTGTTCAGTTTTTAATGTATGTTCTGTTTGTCTTTGTTCATTTATTGATAATGATCCATGTTCTCACCCTTTTTTAGCATTATTCATTCTTAGATCAAAAACTGTTTCCAGCCGTTAGCCTGAGTTCAGGAAACACTATTTAAACTGTTTCCTGTTTACAGTAAAAGTTCTTCGACCGCGAGCGCAGATTAGACGTCTTTTGGCGCAGTACCTCACGTGCATTTTCGTTTTTTTTGGTTTCGTATTCTGGAAACGTTTCAGGAAGTGAACTTGGTGTTCTTTTCTGGTTCGGGTCAGGCCGGTGTGGTGATGCTGTTTCAGGACGCCGCTGCAGCGCGGAGGGCGAACGCCTCGACACAGACTCAGCGTTCGAGCGCTGGAAGACACCCGGAGGGTCTGAGGTGAGGACACTCTGGGCCTCAGGTGTCTGAAGGCACGCCTCACCTCAGAGTCCAGGTGAGCGTTAAACGGCGGCAGCCACATCATCACTGTCGTGTCGATCAGCTCATCCAATGAGAGAAGGTGTTGTTCCTGAGAGCCTTGCTGATTGGTGGCAAGGAGGCGCCGAGTGTTGAGACGGTGGCGGTCCAGGAAGTGGGGATTCGGGGGAGGGAGGTTATATAATTTCAAAATAAAACTAAAAAACAGAGAACAGCCTTCATTTACAAATACATCAGTTTTCTTCTATTAAGTTCAAGTCCAGCTCTGTACAGTCCCGCTCGAACACCGCCTGCTGCGCCGCCTCGCGCTCGTCTGCTTCCTCCTCCCCGTCGTCATCGTCGTCCTCGCGGCACTCCTCGTCGCTCTCACTCAGCGGCCCAATGCTGGTCCTGCCCAGGCACTCAGCCGGCGAGCAGGAGCCCCGAAAGTCGCCCATGAACGGCTCCATTCCCATGCAGAGGTCACCGCCGCAGGCCAGCCTGCCGCCGCCGCGCTCCAGACACTGCGGGTCGATGCTGCGCGTCTGCGGGACGACAGCGAAACATTCACAGCTGTAAATCTGTTTTACCTTCACACACTGATCATCAAAGAACCTCACGGAGCTCCACAGCAGCTCAAGCTAACGCTGTCTGTGATGTCATTTTATCTGGTTTGCTGTAATCTGCTCCAAAGGTGGCGATAAACTCTGAGGTGTTGATCACCTCCGTTCGCTGTAAGAAAGCGTACTACAAGAATAAAAACGTGGTTTTTTTTACCTGTGTCATCTTGGTGAAGTCGAGGACGGGTCGGGCGCAGGGTCTGTCGGGGTCGCGGCGTCTCTTCAGACCCGGTTTGAGGAGCAGCAGGTCACAGGGCTGCGAGTGGCAGCGCGGCAGCTGCGGTGGGAGGCTGCGGCGCAGGGACGACGGCGTGCTGCAGGCTGAGGAGGGTGAGGCGGGAACCGGGCCCCCCACAGTCACGCCTGCTGCTGCTGTGGCACAGCCGGGTGGAGGCGCTGCCGCTGCTTGGCTGGGCACTGGAGGCGGGGGCAGGAAGGTGGAGGCAGCAGAGTCTCTGATGAGCACTGGCGAGAGGGAGAAACGCCGCTGAGGAGGTGGGGGCGGGTGGAGCGGAGAGGGAGAGGAGGAGCAAGAAGAGGGGGAGGGGAAGAAGCAGCAGCAGGCTCCTCCCCCCGCCGCCGCCTCACTGGGGTCCCAGGGGAAGCTCCAAGGTAGTGGCGAGTCCGGTGACAGCGCCAGGCTGAAGAAGGTGGGACTGGACGAGGAGTGAAGCGACGAGTTCAGGGAGGAGCTGGGAGCACGGAGAGGACAGGCTCCGCCCCCTGCTGCTCCCACCCCTACACCCCCTCCCACCACCCCACCACCCGACACCCCTCCCCCTGCTCCCCCGTGGCACTGTTGGCGGCTGACAGGAGTCCAGACCCGTGAGGCGCTGGGCCGCCATGTGTAGCGGCAGCGCGACAGGTCCTCGGGCACCGACAGCGAGCGGCAGTGTCGTTTAGGGGGTGGAGGAGGAGGGGAGGGGGCCCGGGGCCAGGAGGGGGGACCGGTACTCCGGGTAAGGAGCAGTTCGGATGCTGAAGTGCTGGGCGCCAGGGGGCGGTGCTGTGGGGGCGGCTGAGAGGTGGCCCCGTCCAGGGGGTCGCCCCCATCCTGCAAGTGAGCATCAGGTGGCACCAGTGCCGAGGGGCCAGGTGGGAAACTAGAGCTCAGCAACCCCCCCTGCAGGCCGGACTTGGAGGGAGGGCAGAGCTGCCAGTAACTGCTCTCTGAGGACACACACACACACACACAAATTAGAAATATCATCAGATTCATGTATGCATAATGTACAAACCTCTATTTGCTAAGGTGAACACACGCGCTCTCGCTCACAGTTACACTTCCATGTGTAGCCCCCCCACAGGCCTGTTCTCTGCACACATTCAGGTCTTTACTTAGTGAAACATGAGACACTCACCAGGCATCAAGCCATCTGGGGGCCAGCACTCTGTGAGGGTTTTCGGGTCCAGCAGGGACTGAAAGACAAAAATCAAATCTGTCAGATAAAAAGCTTTAAAACTTCTGATTTTGATTTTTAATCTTAGATTTAAGCTGAAGCCTAAAATCAGCAGAAGCAAACTAAGCAGTCCTTTAGTGGAGACAAGGTAACCTGTGGCACCACCTGGTGTTCACCTGGAGAACTGCAGAGAGCTTCACCTCCTGTTGGAGGCCAATGAGCTGAACTTGAACTGAAGCTGTTTCCACACATGAATCAGGTCAGAATATCTTCCACAGTTTTTCTCTGTGTGGGTCAGGAGCAGATGGAGCTGCAGGTTAAAGAGCGCCTCATACGTACACCTGCAGCTCTGTCGGGTTAAAGTCAGAAACGTTCATGTGAGGAAACACCTGAGTGAGCTGGGCCGAGATCTGAAAGCCCTGAAGTTTAGTCTGTGTGCAGAAAAGGCCCGCTCCACACTTAATAATCACATTAACAACACTAATAACACGGGAAAGAAGGCAAAAATGACCTGACAAAAACAAAGACACAAACAGACAAAGCATGAGAATAACAATAAACACACGAACAAACACAAAAACTGGATAGACGTGCACTGAAGAAAACAAAAAACATAAAGACCTGCACAAAAAATGCTTCATGGGTTAAAAAAAAAACACTATAAAGTCGATAAGCAACAAACAAATGTGAAGGAAAGAAAATAAAAAGGAATGAAACCAAAAACAAGGAAAAAAACACCTCAAAGACAAATAAATAAATAAAACAATGTAAACAAAAACAAAAAGCACAAAAAACAAAGTTACACAAAAAAAAAGACGTTAAAAATGCGCTGCAGGCTCAGACTGAAGATTTTACTCTCATGTAAAAATATCCTGACAGCGAGCAGCAGCGTCTCGTTATCACTGCTGTGAGCGCGCTCAGACCGACTCAAACGCATCGACTCATTCAGAGCGTTTCAGAGTCGTTACACGTCAAACGAGTCAGATCAGGTGAAGCTGCATTATCACAACATCCAGGTGCGTTCTCCTCATCATCCCTCAGGTGGTGCTTCAAATCTATCAGAAATGCACTTCGTGTCTCTGCCCTGTGACCTCATGCAGGTGAGGCTACAGGTGTGCCACTCACCAGGTAGAAGTCCCCTGGCTGAGCAGGGTCACCTTCCAGAGTCTGCTTCCTCAGGCTCTCCACCAGCAGCGTGACCACAGCATGGTGGCAGGGGACGAGCGGGGAGACAGGGGAGGGCGGCAGGGAGGAGGAGGGGCCGGGAGGGGGGAGAGAACGGGGGGGAGAGGGGGGGAGGAGGAGGGAGGGGAGAGTTACGGCCGTCTGTGTGTCCGTCCGTTTGGTCCGTCGCAGGACAAGAGGGGAGGAGCTTGGGGATGAGACTCCTCCTTACCGCCTCAGGGCCACGTAGCCCCGCCCACTCTCACAAGGGCATCATCTGTCAGCTGTTGCCCCAGCAACACACCTGGAAAGGGGACACACACAGGTGAGGTTAACTTCACAAACGCCTGCACGAAACATCAGCGAACACAAAGTGCAGAGAAGAGGCAACACAGCGACAAAGAAGCACGAAAAAAACCCGACAACCACAAAGAGACTACAACTCCCCCAAAACACACAACCTCTGAGAGACCATGAAAACCTCCAAATCACATCAAGAGACCACAAAGGCCCCCACCCACCCAAAAAACACTAACTCAAAGAAACCACAAACCCCCCCAGAGACCACAGAAAAGAATCCGCGCACCTCAGGAAACCCTGAAAACACACCCAGAGGGCACAGAGCGACCTCCACGTGAGACTCGGGAGAAAGACCGCCTCAAAGACATCAACAGCAGCCTGAAGAAACCTAAACGATAAACGACTGGGAAAAACAACCTGCCTCATCTAAGAGACGACAAAACAACACAAAGCTCAAAGAGAACGACCGCCTGAAGACTCCATGAAAACCAGGAGCCTCGAACACGATGGCGAGACCCTCTGCATACAGAAACCACCACAAAGACCCCAAAGAGCCCGCGAGGAAAGACTACCACAAAAACCACCATCACAAGCCGGCGTTCCACAACGAAGGGAAAAATATGAAGGCCAAAATAAATACAAATGAGCACAAAAGACCTCTTAATTTGTTTGCAACCTCTGATCACACTAAACTATTATTACTGCACTAATATTATTAATAATAAATAATAATATTACTTTATTATGTTATTATTGCACCTTCATTACTTCCATGTTTCAGACTTTGGGGTCCCTGAGACAAACTGTTTGATCTCTTACAGACAGCTGATGATAACCCGAGGCTCCCTCAGCCCGTCACTGCTCTCCAGCTGCAGTACTGTAACTGTAACCGAGTAACGGTACTCCGTTACTCTCCTCTGCTCCGGGGCTCCTGTAAATGAGGTCAGGGGCCACAGAGGGGACCCTCACCCCGCTCTCAGGGCGGAACCACAGTCACTTGTTTATGGGGGTCGGGTTAACTCGGCTCTGCTGGGGTCAGTATCGGCTCTGGGTGCACGCTAATGACGGCGAGCCGAGCCGAGCCGGACTGACCGAGGCCGCCGGTCATCTCAGTCTGCTTGTTAGCTTGTGGCTAAGCATCCTATTGTTTTCAATGGGGATGCTGACCCGCCCGTGTACCTGTTTAGCCGTCTGAGGAGACGGCCGGTGTGTTTGTGAAGCTCCATTTGGTGAAAAATAAAATAAGGCGGGCTGGCGGAGCGTTACAACACCGGGCAGCCCACCTGAGCCTTTAGCTCGCTGCTATAATAATAAGTCATCCCGTTATTCCGCTCAAGGTCGGCACAATAAACTCAGCCATCTTGCTCGGAGGATGGAGCTGCTGAGTGACGGCTCTTCCTTCGTCGCCTCTCAGGCTCCGGAGCCCGGGCCGCACTGCTCCGGGCTCCGGGGGGCTAACAGCGGCCGCCTGGCTGCAAACAGGGCGGCAGGTAGCAGCTAACGACGGCTAGCTGACCCGCTAGCCGTCGTTAGCTGCTAGCCGACCCGTTAGCCGCTGTTAACCGCCGCGGTCTCACAAACAACCCGCGAACATCACTGATGCTCCGGGTCTGTCCCGCCTCCAGCCGTCGCCCAGGCTCGGTCTCTCCGGACAAACCCGGATCCCTTACGGGCCCATTCAGACCAGAACCACTGAAGGCCGTCAGCAGCGATAATAACGACGGTTCAGACGGTGTGTGGTCTGACCCGTGAGCGGCGTGAGGGGTTCGACACACGGCGGGATGCTGCGGGACGGAGCCAAACAGGCAGCCGTCCTATTCCCTCCCAGCCCGGGCGGTGTGCTTACCTTGTCGGGTGATGGGGTGAGGCGGCTCCGTGGGTGCAGCGGGCCGGCAGACAGCTTGGTGCTCGGTGTATTGACCCAGTATTATTACTCCACCCGCCGCTGTCAGCACCGACACGACCAAAGCGAGGCTCTAACCGCGCGGAGCGGGCACCGCAGGCTCCGGGACAGACCCGCGCATCGGCCGTGATCGGCGTCTCCGTCTCCCGGTTCTTAAAACATCATAATAACGGAGGCTGCACGCGCACACGCCCGTGAACGGCGGGCATTCATAAATAACATTTACGGTGCCAGCGGCGGGAGGGGCGGGGCTTCAGCGCATCACCGGCACCTGCCGTTTATTTACGTTTGATCCGTTTGATCCGGTCCGCAGTGCCGCCGACAGCCGCTCAGCACAGCCGAACCTGCCAGAAATCAAACGGATCCGGTAAGAATCGCCGTGAACGCTGCTGCGCGGGGCATGATGGGAGCTGTAGTCCGCAGCGGCTTGTTTACCGTTTACAGCGCCAGCTCGCGTTAAAGGACAGACCCGCAGAAACGGAGCCCGGACAGGCCCAGACCGGGACCGTCAGGCGGGAACCCCAGAGAACCCGGCTGCTGGACAGTTATACCGGGCAGAGCCCCGGAAAACCGGGGCGTTCCAAATTAATAGACATGGAGAAAAACAAGTGGAGAACAAAAATAAAACAAACGGGGGGGGGGGGGGTTAGCTGAACAGCCATCATTCAACTCATTAAATTGAGCTTCTTTTTTTATTTAAAAGCGCTCGTTTTAAAATAAGTAGCAATATCAAAATAAATATAAAGATAAAAATTAAAATATAGCCATTTAAAATTTGACAATTTAGAATTAAAAAGTAGATGAAACAAGAATTAAACTTAGGAACCTAAATTTAGGAAAGACCACAAGCAGCATGAAAGTCAAAGGAAATTTAAAATATAGATTTATGACGTATATAAATTTATTAGAAAATTCTTAAAATGAAAATATCTGAATGTTTTTTTTTTTTTTAAAAAAACCTTCTGGGTTTTATTTTTTTTAAAAAGAAATTGAGAAAATTTTAAATTCAAATCTGATTATCTAGAATCATGAGTGACTTTTCTTTGTGAAAAATGTTATTTCATAAAAAAAAAACAAAAAATTTTTTAGAAAGTGAAAACAAAAACAGGGAGAAACAGAAGAAGAAACAGTCAGCCTGTGGGTTTTTAAACACTTTATTCACGTCTTTATTAATTATATCTTTCAGCTTTGCTCTTGATAATCAAGCAGCAAAAAGGAGGAAAAGAGTAAAAGAAAACTCAAACACAAAGACGGCCGCTCTCCTCCACTCAGCAGGGGTTGGTTTTTGAGAAAAAACATGGCGGCGAAGGAGGAGGAGGCGGAGCCTGATCCGGACAGACAGCAGAGCACAAAGGTGAAGGTGGGAGCAACAACAACAAAGTGACACCAAAGTGAGTGGGTACAGAAACACGTGCAGAAT
>JAMQGT020000941.1:0-53687 GCA_024447675.2 Pterophyllum scalare
TAGATGGCGCTTTCACCGTTTGGTCCAACTTAGGCATCAGATCATTTAATGATTTATATATGAATAATGTCTTTGCTTCCTTTGAACAGTTATCCAAAAAGTTTTCCCTCCCAAAGCAACATTTTTTTTAGATACCTGCAGATTCGTAGCTTTGTCAGTAACAGATTCCCTTGCTTTCCTGCTGAGCCCCCAGGTTCTTCTTTAGACTCTTTTTTTAGACCAGTCCCATCTTTGAAGGGTATGATCTCATACATTTATATTCAGATTTACTCTCTGGATCTGACTCCTGTGACTCCCCTCAGGAGGCTGTGGGAGGAGAACTTAGATGAGCAGATAACTGGTGATATGTGGAGTAACGCGCTTAGAAAAGTGCACAAATCTTCTATTTGTACTAAGCATGCATTTGTTCAGTGTAAAATAGTACATCGTGCACACCTAACGAAAGCTAGGCTGTCAAAAATGTTTCCAGATGTGGACCCTGCCTTTGACCGCTGTGGTCTGATGCCCGCAACCCATGCTCACATGATGTGGTCTTGTCCTAACCTAAGATCATATTGGGGAGAGATATTTGACTCGCTATCTAAGACTGACGGAAAACAAATTATGCCTGCTGCTAGTATCGCAATATTTGGGGTACCCTCTCCTTACACACACCTGTCTCCTGAGGAAGAAGCTTTCGCAGCCTTTGTCTGCTTATTGGCCCGACACCTAATTCTAGCAAAATGGAAATCTTCATCACCACCATCATTTACCCACTGGGTCAGAGAAGTCCTTTACTTCGCCAAATTGGAGAAAATAAGATTTATGTTAAAGGGCAGAGAGAATAAATTGGGTGCAATGTGGGATTGTTTCTATGATCATGTAGGGAGACTTGTTCTCCCCGATGTTCCGGATTGATGCATATCACATTGCAATGTTGAAACGACAAGCAACCTGAAAAAGTTTTATTCATTTCATTCTATTTGGTTTTTTTTGTTTGTTTGTTTTGCTGAGGATATTTGCTTTGTTCCTGAGTTTGTTTTATTTGTTTTATGTTATGCTTTGTTTTTTCTCTTTGTTATGCCAGATTTGAATCTTTGATACTTCTTTTGAAATGTTTACATGTTGGCTATTTTCTTGTAAAAAATCATTTTTAATTTTTAATCCCAGGGATATTTTGCAAAGAAGAATAAAAGCAAAGCAGCAGCTCTGTTGAACAATGCAGAAACCCCTGTGGCTAACACCGAGGGGTAAGACCTTTTCATTTGTTAATCATTAAAACCTCGGCAGTTCTAGTAGCTTATAGGAATACTCAAGATTTTGCCTTTGAGAAGTATACTCAACCAGTGGAAAAAATGCTAACTGTAGACCAACTGGCAGTCCAGGGAAACAAGGTGGATCTAAGCTGACTGTAATTCTAGATTGAAAATTAGATGTTGTGTAGACCTGTGGCAGGAAGTGTATCAATTTCGGTACAAGAAACTGTAAAATCTAAAAAAAAAATTTATTTTTTGAAGCCATTCTGTAAATGCTCTCACATACTTAAACTGTAGTTCTCAATTCTTTGGATTTGTTATTGTAATGCATATAGTAATTTTATTTATCTGTTTGTTTTTTTGGGGGGCTGGTGTAGAGGACTGAAAGAGAACAAAGGGCAAGAGGGGAATAACAGTCACAACAGTACAGAGATTATCGATGATTCCAAAGCTGCCCCAGCAGTGGAAGGTATACAAGCTCCATGTGCTACTAATACTCCAACCCTGTAGCTTGTCAAATATGCTACTACAGTTTGTCCTGTCTTCTATCCTGAGCAGGAGAGAAAGAACGCATCAGCTTGACGTCTCAGAGTCCTGATGAGGGCTGGTACAAGAATCTTCTGTTTGGAAGTGATGCCAAAATTCTGGAGCACTCGGGGAAGATGGTGCTTTTGTTTGAGATCCTCAGAATGGCTGAAGACCTGGAGGATAAAGTGTATGTTTGGTTTCTTATATGAAGCAAATTTAAACAAGTGGTCTACCAACATCTAACTTGGGCCACAAATGTTTTTCTAGGATTGTGTTCAGTCAGTCCTTGATCTCCTTAGACCTGATTGAGGAGTTCCTTGCGGATTCCCACCGTGCCAGAGACCCATCAGCATTGAAAGGTAGTATTCTGTTAATGGGAAAGGAAAAGAAAATGATTTCCTCAGTGGTGGTTTTTAAAAAATGTGCTTTTTTTTGTGTTTTTTTTGGTTCTAACAGCAGGCTGCTGGCTTAAAAATGTGGATTATTACCGACTCGATGGTTCCACCAGTGCGACACTCAGGAAGAAATGGGCAGATGAGTTTAACAATGCTGCCAATGTTCGGTACAGAATGTTTCTCTGTCACATCTTTTATATTGACTACACTGATATAACAGAAATTTCTCTTCTGATTGTATTTATGATCTTTTTTTTTTTTTAGTGGCCGATTGTTTCTCATCTCAACAAGAGCGGGCTCACTTGGCATCAACCTTGTGGCTGCTAACAGGGTTGTCATCTTTGATGCTTCATGGAATCCCTCATATGACATCCAGAGCATATACAGAGTGTACCGCTTTGGTCAGCTGAAACAGGTGTTTGTGTACCGCTTCTTGGCCCAGGTAAGCTTGCTTTTTTTTCTTTTTTTTAAATAAATATAAAATTTGAGCTTCACTAAGTACATTAAGTCAGTTGTTCCAATGGTGTTGTGGCCTCTCTAGCTGGTAGGGAGTCACAAGATAAATTTGAAGCTTTGTAAAATGATTCATCAGTTCATGAAAAAGGAAGCAATCCATTCTTTTACATTTACATCTGTCTGACCTTCCTCTCATGTTTTCTCTTAATTTTATGAAACAGCTGGAAGTTTAAAGAACAGGCACTGTTTAAAAGTTGTATGTGCTCACTCACCGATGCAGCCAGTGACAGAGGTCATAAGTGCTTTATTTTAGGGGGTCGTTCTGCTACAGTACTACTGTTTTATGTTCTATACATGTTAGATCTGATTATTAACAACATGGTAATGAAAGAGATGAAGTGATTAAGATACAAGATAAGTTACACATAAATCAGCTGCAACTCTTTTGTAATTATTGCGATTGTTGTCATCTCCAGGGCACCATGGAGGAAAAAATCTACGATCGGCAGGTGACCAAGCAGTCTCTGTCTTACCGAGTAGTGGATCAGCAGCAGGTTGAGAGGCACTTCACTTTTCATGAACTGACTGAACTTTACACATTTGATCCAGACCTACTCAATGATCCAAACTCCAAGAAGACCAAGAGACCAGTTTCTGTGGTGCCAAAGGTAACGGCAGTCTCAATTTTCATGTTTCTACTGTGATGCCACAAATGTACACCATACAGCTGTTTCACTAAGCTTTTGCAGTAGTAAATTATTTCTTGTGTGTATGTTTCTCAGGATACAGTTCTGGCACAGCTGTTACAAACCTGCAAAGACCACATAGTGTCTTACCATGAGCATGAATCCCTGCTGGACCATAAACAAGAGGAGGAGCTCAGTGAGGCAGAACGCAAAGCTGCTTGGGCTGAGTATGAAGCGGAGGTAAAGGGCTGCTCATTGTAATGCACTGGTTATCGTGACTTAGACGTTACACATTTTACATCATATCCATATGAATGAAAATGTCTGTTTTTACTCAGTCACACCCAGCCAGCGTTCCAACGAGCTCTCACCAGGATAATTTGGATTTGAAGACGAATGAAGAGCTATTGGTTTAAATACATATAATTTTCTAACCTCACTTCTTGGTAATATTTGTTTTTTAAATAACATATTAAGTACAAATGTCTTTGCAGGAAATGCTTAACAAAAGCAGAACAACTGTTTCATTGACCTTCCTGGCACTGCAGAAAATGAGGTCTCACACTGTTGAGGACTACATGTTGCTAGTGGTGAGTGATCCTTAGGTCTATGGTAATGTGCAATTTTAAAGTGATAAGGAAAGATCTTTAAATGTTCATTTACATTTTTTTTAAATATTTAATTCACTTAAAATTAGGAACAGCATTTACAAAATGTTTTGTATGCCTTTACTTCTAAAAATCTCATACATTCATGACCATATTCGGCCTTGTCTAAATGTTGCTCAGTTTTTGATGTCAGTTTTGTTGATTTTGTGTCAATAATGTCAGTAAATTTCTCAGGCTCAACACAAACCTTTCTTTCTCCCATTCGTCATTCCTCCAGTCACAGCATTTCTGATTGTGGTTTCCAGTATCAGTTATGTCCTCTAGTCAATAACCTTAGCTTGGCTGTTCATATTCTCCTGTGGCTTTGGATCGTTGAAGGATTTGCATCATTAGGATCAGTCTATCCTGGATCACCCAGCTAATCTTTTAAGCAACATCCACATAATGGGCCTCAGCTTTAAGGCTCAAGTTAGTATTTGAATGTTAGTTTTCACAAGGCAGTGGCGAATAACAGAATTCAGATGACTCACAATGCAAACTTATGTAAGTTAACTTCAAAATATTCTTTCTGTACTATATGTAAACATGAATTTATATGTTACAGCGGCAGCAGTACCCCCACTTACCTGAGGTGGAGGTAAGGAGCAAAGCTGTGATCTGGAGACAATATGACCTGAAGAAGCAGGCACATATAAAAGCCATTTATCGAGATTCTCTTGCACAGCAACAATCTGTGAGTAATTTGTACACCTGTGAGTGCAACTCTCTGTACATACTGTGTGTACTAATATACATTGTTTGTATCATACCCCTTCACAGCTCACACTCAGAATTCATGGCATACTGAACAGTCGAAGAAATATTGTGATGCAGACGACTGCGACTGTGCAACAGCCTGGACAGACCTGAGCTAGGAAATAGTGTCATTACAGGAGGAGAAAGTGGTGGTTTTATTCCTCTTCACATTATCGGGGCCTTATTTCGTCTCTGCTGTTCCAGAGAACTAAATGTTTTACAAGAGTACTGTCCACTGAGCTTCCAAAGCATTTACACAATACAGCAGCACTGTGTCAGTTTGGTTTAGCACTTTAACTTTCATAGGAAATGTTATCTTTAGCTTATGTATTTTATTGTGAGGTTGCAGGAACTGGGTGGTTGTTTGGCTGCCTCGTACCAAAAGCAAACAATTTAACACTGAATTGTGCATGTCTTAATCCTTGACCTGCTGCTGATTGTATAACTTTTATGCCTTAAGGTGGACCCAGTATATTTTTATCTTCTGTCATATATATACTGATGATTACTCATATTAATTAATGTCTAATTATGTAATAAAATTCTTTTTCTGTTTTTTTCCCCTGTACTATTGACTGTGCATGATGTTAGCATTTCTATCAGGGTCTTCTCATGCATACAACCCTGACTGCTGTTTAAACCTTCTGTTTGTTTGCGAGGCAGCCAATCAGAAGAAAGTAGGCTTAAAAGGGTGAAGGGAACCAAAGGGTTTGTTTCAGAGGATGATCTGAGGCATGGAACCAAGGCCCAGAATTGGCAAATAAGGATTATTTTGAAGTTATACTAGTAAAGTTCAGGAATAAAAATATTGAGCTGGATTTGTTGGCAGGAGTAGTAGTGATTTACACATTTAGCTAAAAAAAATCCTGTGTTTAAACAAAAAACCTGTTAGGCTAATATAGCTATTATTTTTGTCCATGACTGAGCAGTCAGCAAGGCATTGTTTTAATGATCATCAACTAGAATTGCATGGATTTTTGAGTAAATCCAACATTTATGTAAATAGTTAAAGCTTGCTAAACATTGTGGGTGTTGGTCAATGAGTGTCAGGTTTCTCCATGACATAAAGCAACATAAGGTGTTCACAGTTCCCTCCTGAGTATCCAGCTGGGAACACATCAGCTGTTCAGACACCGTCTGGTTTGCCTGAGACAGGACTTGTTAATTAGTGAAACCAGACCAGCTGCAATGCTGGAGAATCTTTGAGGTATCCCTTAGGCTTCTTGTCAACTAAGACTAATCCAAAAGAAAGCAGGTATGCAAAACTATAAAAGAAAAGTCATTACACAAAGTATATCTTTCTTATAAATTATATTTTAGGTGGTATAAAATGCATCAAAAAGGATAAGGTTATAGTAACAGTCTGTGAACACAAGTTTAATAAAATATTTGGCAATGTCTTTGTTATGAAAATGTGTCAGATTTCATACATTTTACATGCACCATCAACATATTCTATAAAAACATTTTTTTAAGTACTGTTACCTTACACAAATCGTCAATATTAACACCTGATGTGCAAGTTTGGGATACCATCAAAATTATGTTAACTTTAAAAGACAGAAAAGGCTGAATTGTGACACGCTGTGTGGAACAACTGATGAAAGGTTGTATAGTGGTAAAACACTTAAGATTCACTGATGTTTAGTTCAGCCAAGTGGGAATAAAAGGTAGAATTAAAAAATGGTGATAAACTACCAACTGCCATGCATCAGTTATTTCATCCAGTTAGTGCCTCAGAGCACAGAAGCTGGAGGACATCCCAGCATGCACTAGATGGAAGAGACAGCAGTCCACTACATTTGTAATAGTGTATGGTTAACGTGGTGTGGCTGTACTATCACATTGTAGTATACTAAAATCATACCCATGGACATTTCTGCAATCCCACCATGGATTGGGAGGTATTTTAAAACATCAATTAATTATTGGAGAAAACAAAGTGATCAGCATTTTAAACTGATGGTGAAAATAAATCTTAAGCAAGAACCAGACATGAATGTAGATGACAAATGATCTACCTGCAATCCACGTGCTGAAATCACTTTCGAAATCATGGACTACATATGAAGGGATTCAAGACTTCCAGTACTGTTACATACTTTTTTTAAAAAAAAAAGAAAGAAGAGAAAGCACTTCCAGGATGAAAACATTTACCAGGCAATGCAAAATTTTACATATAGTACATATACCAATTTGGTAAGGTTTCAAAAAAGTGGAGAGGATAGCATTGTACTCAGACACAATCATATTATAAGTTAATTTATAAAAACATTAAAAAAAAATTCCAGTCCACAAAAAATAGTCCGATGATCTTCACAGTGATGGCTGTAGTTTCCAGAAGTCTGAGCTTCCAGAGAAAGTTAGTCTCTTATGTGAACGCACACTCTCTAAACCAGAAGCTCAGGTCCAAATCAAGATTTCTTCCTCAGTTTTGTGTGGATGATAGAATCAAACATCCTGAGCCTAGTGTTACATAAAATATCCAGGAGTGTCTTGAGCAGCAGGTTAATGTCCTGTATCCAAGTCTCTCATGTATTCCTGCAGTGCCTGCAGCCTTGCATCAATCTCTGATAGCTCTGCACCTGCATCTACAGAGCTTTCTGGGGTTTGAGACATGAAATGACAAATTAAGATTTTCAGTGATGCTTCTTTTTTTTTTTATTGTAAAAAAAAAAGAAAAAGATGGAGTTACCTCTGTGTGTTGGTGTACTGCATAATGGCTTCCTGGACAAAAGGCCTCCTCTGGACTAAAAACATAAATTGCACATTAAAAGTTAAGACCTGTAATATTCTGTACTTTATTATCAACAAATCCCATAAGACTACAACTCTCAGTGACTTAATCCCACTAAAATGCATTGCCTGTACAAAACAAGCGGATGCCAGCTCTCTTCAAATATGCACAGGAGGGGATGACAGATTACAACATCAAAGTCATTACTCACCACATTGGGTCCATTGTAAGTCTGTTTTCTTCCTCTGAAGAAAAAAATAATAATGGAAAAACAGACATTAAAATAGCCAGCCACAATCAGAGCCTTTGACAAAACCATCCAAGTACTCCCATCACCTGAACAGACTTTTGGCCATTTCATCCATGTCCACTAACGAGCTCTCAGAGGAGTTCCTGCTCCCTCTCCGCTCTACAGACAAACTCCTGCCTCTGCTGCCAGACCGGGTCAACTGAGGATAGGCTTCTCTGGAACGTGAACGGCCTCTCTCGGGGACTGTGGGTGATGTCAGCATGTCCCTTCGCACCTTCCTTTGTCTGACACAGAAAAACAGGTTCAAGCAGCTACTACAGTGAGTACTGACGTGTATTTACTAAGGAAGAATAATGGGAACCAACTTTTTGAGTTCTGCCTCTTTCTGTCTGCGCTGCCTGTCCTGGATATATGCTGTTGGATCAAAGCGTGGAACCCGTGACCCTGTAAGACAGTAGGTCTTATTGACTGCAAATGTTTATCA
The DNA here is from genome assembly GCA_024447675.2 of Pterophyllum scalare. Taxonomy (NCBI): domain Eukaryota; kingdom Metazoa; phylum Chordata; class Actinopteri; order Cichliformes; family Cichlidae; genus Pterophyllum; species Pterophyllum scalare. The sequence goes on from JAMQGT020000941.1 coordinate 8,175, forward strand.
GTGTGATTAAATGCTGAAAATTCATCCACAGAAGCATCATCATGAGCAGAGATAGTACCAGTGGGAGAAGGTGATGGCCTGGGTATGCGAGCGCGCGGTCCTGAGGAGTCCGCTCGTCTTCCTCTTTCCATCGACCTCTGTCCTCTGTCCTCTGGACGTTCTCTAGATCCCGAGCGAGCCCTAACTGTCCCGTACCCAGACCTTCTTTCCCGAGAAAGAGAGCGATAGATTTCCCCATCTACCCGTGAGCTGATGTGACCTGACACAGGAGTCACTCTGCTGCATACAAGGAAAAAAGAAAAGGCATGAATGCTCAGTGGGTAACTGAGTCAGCTTTTGAAATTTTAAGTCTGTAAGCAAATGTATGAAAGAGAGAGAAAGTAAAGATATAGTACACGCTGAGATTGTCTAACCCTCTCCGTAGCAACGCCAATTCATTGGTGAGACTCTTGACACGAACACGGAGAGCGCACTCTGATGCTCTCAGCTCCTCTAACTAGAAAGGCGAGGGGAAAATGTTAAAACCTGCTGATTAAAAACAGGAGTAACAGGAATCATTTGTTAAAAAAGGTTCACCTGCTCCACTAGCAGTCGCTGCTCCTGGCATCTCTTGCTCACTGACCGTTGACTTTTGGCCCTCTCCTTGACAAGCTGCTCCTCCAGCGTCCTCACCACATCTTTCATCCTCCAGTCTTCTCGTCCAGACGTGGGATCACTTCCACCCACCTGCAGTCGCTCGAGAACCTTTGCCATGGCCTCCTTTTCTTCTTTAACTAGAACCAGCCTTGAAAACAGTAGAAGACATTATTAAAAAAAGAAGCTGCCAACAGCTCTTAATGCTGGTAATTGTAGGATTAAACTTACTCTGCTCGTAACCGCTGTATTTCTAGATCTGCAGATTTGTTAACTCCGCGAGAGGTGAGAGTACTGAGCTCAGCCCTGAGGGCTCTGATTTCTTTCTGCAGGACAGCTGGGTCGGGCTTTCCCACATAGGGCAGAGGTAGAGGGTAGTGAATTCTACAGATAGAAAGTCAGAAAATCAAGACAACTTCTACTACAGATGCAAAGAGCATAAATCAGCAAAACTGTGAACAAACCTGTCAAACTCCACAGTGTATATGAGAATGAGATATCTTTTGGCGGTGAGAGCAGACGGCTGCTGATGGCTGCGAGGACGACTGACCACTCCTGCCTTTCTGTTTCGCAGTAGCTCCAGGTCAGCATAGGTCAAGAGGTCAAGTGTAACAGAGTCACTTGTCTGCAGAGAAAGCGCTCGATGAATCAGAATAATATAACAGTTCGTGGCCATCAAATTGGAAATAAAGGAAACAGTCTTATGAACTGTACGCTCTTGATTTTCTATTTATTGCTTTTTTTTTTATTGTTCATTCCATTCACAGCAATTTAGCAACACAAAATATAAGTCACCTTTTCTAATGGTCATGAGTCCAGTATCATAATAATGTGCATTCAGTCACAGAAGAAAGCATGTTTTTGGACAAATGTTTTGCTTTAACATTTACTACAGGGACAGTCTTTGTGTATGCTGTGCTTTCACGACAATTTAGCCAGGACAGACTAATAAATGTGCCAGAAATTCCACTTGACTATTTTCCTCCAGGTTCTCTCCTTTTGGCCCCTGCCCCTGCACATTAATTAAAAAGAAGGGAATAACACAGCCTTGGATAACCGGGTATTTTTCGCTCAAGTGGAGACAATGAACACAACCGAGTCTCATCCTCGGCTCGTACAGCCTCAGGCAAATCTGTCTCTTCATATCCGTCTATTAACTACATTTACATTCATTCTGCCTCTAAATTTTTCTCTGAATTCTATCCAAGAGAACCTTCAGACATACCTTTCTCACAGCTGATTCCAGCATGCTACAGAAAATAGGAAACTGCTTGAAGTTGCCAGTTTTGCGAGTGAGGTCTTCAATATCTAAATAAATGGAAAAACAAAGTTAAACAGCACCAACAACTGGGCACAGGAACATTTAATCTGAGATGTTTACCACTTACACGCTGGATCAAACTCCCCCTTCCATTGATCTGCTGTCACTGAATCAGAGATTTCGACGATAAGCAAACCCCTGTCCACTTCTATCTTCACGGAAAACTCCACCCCTCGAAATACAATATCCTCCATCAACTCGGAGCCGTCCTCCATTGCTGTACTGGAGAAATAAATGTTTTCTATTAGAATTTTATTAGAAGCAACTGTATCAACCAACTCCTTTACTATTAAAACAGATGGGTGTGTATGTGTGTGTGCATCCGGTGCCTGAGGGAAAATATAAAGCATAATTCCAACCCTAAGCTGACACACATTAATTCACTCCCAGCAGGGCCTTTAAGATCATGTCAAACATTTGATAAAGCAGGACGCTGTATTGTTCAATGAGGACAACAGGGGAAATGTGCAAGGAGACATGCGTAATCTCTCTCGCTCTCTGTATCTATATTTCTATATAAACAGGTAATAAATGATGCATTGCAAGAAACAAAATAAAAGCCAAATCTTAAGTAGCGCATGTCTTGTGGATTATAGGATTATTTTGGGAATGTTTGCCATTCCTATTAGTCACATATTGACTGTGCAAATTTACATTAAGATTTATTTCAGTATCATAAGAACCTATTTGTTCAAGTATAATATATGATTGAAATCATAAGCGTCTCAAATCTTGAATTTATCTATTTCTCGGGGTTATTCATTTATTTATTTTTGTATTTATCCATATTTTGTTTGTTCTGTTTCAGCAGGCTCCCCTCACACGGTCTGTTATTACACAAGCGAGCCGCACGGGGCAGCTGCGAGCACAGTTTTTTTTAAAAGGTGCCAAGATTATTATTGAAAAAGTTGCGGCTGACGGCTCACATCAAACGGTAAGACAGGGACATGACAAAGGTCTTCAGATTTTAGCACGTGAGTCACTAACTGTGTGCCTCTTTTGTGGCGTTAAAATACTCAAAGATTTCGCGCTCGACTTCACTTTCTCCCGTGCTAATAAAATCTGTGCGCTCTCATTTGATTTTACTACGTGCACGAAACAGGAAAAAAAATGTTGGTTTTACAACAGCGTTAAGTTTAAGCACGAGTTCTTGGAATATATAATTGCGTCATTCTGAAATACATAATGCTGCATTATCTCGCACTTCTCTGTCAGCTAGCGACAGTTAACATCTTTTGTCAACAGCCCAGCATTAGCGGGAGTTAGCTAGCGCGGACACTGTGGTAAGGTATGATTAGTTTTTGTTCAGTGGACTCACAGGTAGCTAACAGAGCTGTCTGTATGTAAACCACATCCTTATTCGATGTGCAGCCAAACAAACGTTACCTCTGCTTGCAGTGATGCTCCTTAGTGCGGTATGCTGTCAAAACATTGCTGTCCTTTGGACAAACATGGTGGTGACTTATCTAGGTGAAGTAGATAAAACTGCTGGCTGACTGAATGACCGTCATCTCAAATCCCGAATAGTTTGTAAGCCACCGGGGACCGTGGAGACCCAGAGCGGTCCTACAACCGGGAACCGTTAAATTCTTCTTCTTCACCTCACTCTGCCGCTGCCGCCTCTTCCTCTACCGTGGTTAGATAAAGGCTCGATGCCTCTCAGGCGTGTGGCCGCCCTCCACAGGTGCTGAACAGACACTGCTCCACAAAATGTGAGCGTTCACGGTACACAAAAATACAGTATCAGAGAGGCCAATTAAATAACGATGAAAGCGCTGCGCTGTATGAAAAAGCCATGAATGCAAAACATAAAACTATATTTCTGATTAATGAGAAGATAAGAACAGTATTTAATTTATGTTGTGCAGTTACCAGACAGAAACATGCATCTCTTCATGCTTCTGAAGCTGCTACCAATTAAAAATATAAATGTATATGGTTCCCTTCAATCAACAAAACCATTTCCATCCTTTTGCCAGTTCTGTGTTTCAGATAACATTTCAAGAAAGGAAATAAGTACCACGTTGACATCATCTCAAGTGTGTTTCCTTTCCACTGGTTGGTTAAGGGGTTGATTTTAGTTGTCAGCTGGAAACAAGTGTTTCCCCTAAGTGTTTGACAAACCTGACCTCTGCTTGTCTTCACTCAATCTTTTGTGAAGAACTGTTTCCATGGAGAAACTGTTCAGCCATAAGTTGAGTGATTGAGTCTGAAGTGTGAGGTTCTCACTGCCTGTCTGAAAAGACAACAAAACACACACACACACACACGGGGTTATGACCTGGATTGTGCGTGTGCTAGAGGGTGGCTGCGGATTTTTAGTCTTTCCAATCAGAAAAAAGGTTTGGGACTCCATTCCCCCTTTTTGTGACTCTAACGAAACATCAGGAGTGAATGAAATTTTTAAGTAGGATAAACTCAACACTAAATAAGACACTGTACTTTGCAGAACATACCATGTGCTGTTATTTGCTTGATAATGGCCTCAGTTTTGTAACAACATCCAGTGTTAAAGATCATTAGATAATTGTCCTCACCTGCACTTCGCCAGAGCCAAACACAAACTCAGATTTTTCAACCTTAGCCAGAGATGTCTGACATTTCTGTCTTTAGATGACCTGCTCACTATTTCAGGAAACACCTGGCTCTACCAATTATAAGCTAAAAATATGGACATCCCCTCTGGGTTGACATTGTCAGCTTAAAAGGCCAACTATGTTACTAAAATTGTGCAAAGAATATAAAAAGTGGATAGATTCTTTCTGCCTTTGATAATGAGCACGAAGGAGGAACACTTTATAATAGCCACTATTAATAAATGACTATTATATGTATATTTATATGTTCATTTTTACTATATTTATATAATTTTCAATAGTAAATTATATTGGTAAATTGTTATTTTACTGTTAAGAAACAGTCTTATTTATCACTATATTTTGTAATAAATAATTATGAATTATGTATGCTATTATGCACGGTATCATAGCTAATGAGAATTTTTTTTATAATAAAGGCTCATTAAGGTTTCCTTTAGTGTAAGTGACCCACAAGTGGCAGCAGTAGTTTGACCAGTAGCACTCCGAGCTTTTTAAACCTGACCATGACAAAACCCGCAAGCTTTATGTTCTCAGTGCTGTGATAAGAAATTGGGTGGCTGGATGGTAATGATGGTTAATGTGAAATGTTAGTGGAATGGGAACAGTCATCTTTGTGACGTGTTACATACTGATATTAATGTTTAATGGTTTTTAAAAAAACACACTGAGCACACTGAGTGTCATGGCGTGCAACCTTCAGTTCACTCCACAGTTTTCAATGGGATTCAAGTCAGAGCTTAAGACTTTGGTCTTCTGGAGGTAGTTCTAAACCAGAAGCAACGTGTGTTTTGGGTCTTCGTCGTGTTGGAAAACAAAGTGATGACCCAGACCCAGTTTTTCTGCTGACTGCTTGATGTTTTCTTTCACAATCTTCACATCTCCTTCTTTCTTCATGATTCCTTCCACCTTGATGAGATTACCAGTTCCAGATGCACTGCAGTGCCCCCACAATACTGTGGGGCGGTGGTCTTTGGGTTGTACGCCTCTCACTAGTTTTCTTTCCAGAGTCTTTGAAATCATTTGCTTCCTACATCTGCCAGGCTTGTTCTTCTCACTCCAGTTCTTGACACTTGGAAACCCTGTAATAACTTTGCGTAGCCATCTCCTGCTTTGTGAGCACCGACAATTCTTTTTCTCAAATCTAAATTGATTTCTTTTGGTTTTGGCAACTGAATTTAAAATCCTTCTCCTTGCATAAAAGGTCTTGAATAATCAGGCCCCATCTTCTCTTAAAGACCTCATAGTACTGTATCACCCAATACAGCACTTTGCTCTCAGACTGCTGGCTTACTTGTGGTTTCTAGGGTATTCAAAAATAGAATGGGAGGTGCTTTTTCACAGTCTGTCTTTTGTCCTGTCTCCTCTCCAGGAGTCTGTACAGGGTGTACCCTGCCTCTCGCCCCATGTTAGCAGGGACAGGCTCCAGCCCCCACCCTCCCACCCCCCCACAAGCTGAAGAGAATGATAAATAAAATTGAACTGAATTGAAAGAAACCAGAGCGGATAGATACACACCACCTTCTCGTCTCACACACTGCACATCCTCGATTCCTCTCCCCAACTCCTCTCCTCAGGAGTTGGGAATTAGAAATTGGGAACCTACTTCAACGAGGTGTACTCAAATACATTTCTGAGTCCAAGCCAGGAGGATGGCGGACAGAGTAGACGAGGAGGCGCAAATTAGAGAAATGAGAAAAGCCAAGAGAAATACTTGTGAATGTGGTAAACATTATACCAACTGAAGATCTCTGTGTTAGCAGGGTTAGTGTTTTGTTAGTGTTTCTGTACATAATTATTTGTTGCATTGTTGTCAGCACTATACTGAGGTTTTCAGAGTATTTTAAAAAAAATCTTTTATCAGTTTTATCTTTTTAAAGCTAAGTGAGTAGTTAGTATGTTATGCAGTCATATCATTTCAAATTTCTGGGTTTTTCATATCAATATAAAATGAAAATATAAAATGAATTTTTTGGTGTCTTTTTATCATGTGAAACATCAACATCAAGAAAAATTGTTGCGTTTCTGCTTTTCTGCATGACAAAGCAGATGGACTGTCTGTTTTCCACACCTGCCCGCTGCTGACGTTCAGCCATCAGTCGGCAGGCGCGGGGAACCCCTGCCCTTACCTGTAGCGCCAGACAAGATTAAAGGAATGAACAGACAGAGAAACTGAGAGCCATGCTCAACAAATCCTCCCACACAGTCTGCAGCAATAACAAAAAGCCTTCTCAGTAGATATGGAAACTGCACCTGAGCAGTGGCAAAGAGAGTGAGGGGAAACTAATATTTGCCTGCTTTGATGAATTTGGTTGAAATTGCAAGCTTCTAGTTGTGTTACTACCATGATTTTTCTTTTTCACTGCTGAGTGTTAGTTTTACTTAATCAGGAGAAATTTCTTGTCCTGTGCTTGGATGAAAGCAAATGATTAAATTATCAGTTATTTAAAGCAAACATGTCAGTTTTTTTTGTGTTAAACTGATGTGCGATGAAGGTTAGAAAAGGAGTAAAAAGCACTTTTACCAGTGAAGAGTTGACTGCACCAATCAGGGTGTGCTCAAAAGAGGAGGCAGTGGGAAGGGGGATGATGATGTGAATGTTTGACAGATGAAACATCAGACAGCCTCTCTCTGCACACACACACACACACACACACACACACACACACACACACACACACACACACACACACACACACAAATCAAGAGGCTTCCTTTAGCTGGTCATTGTTCAGCACATCCATGGAATTGCCACACGCAGATCAGCAGCGCTTTGGAAGTGAATGCTGCTGTCAATGAAACCAGGTACTGTGTTTTTTTAACTTTAAACTTTGTGTATTTTATGCTGGGTGGACTATATGTCATGAACTGCTATTTAAAATAAGTGTTTTCTGATAATGTCCTGATGTTAAATGATTCAGCCTAAGCTTAGTGTGCTTTTCTTCCAGTGAGCAGGGAAAATGCTGGGTACATGGTTATGCAAAATAAAATATTAATACAATGTTTCTGTAGGAAACAGGCTTTTAATCTGCATTTTTGTTTTTGTTACAGAGGTCTCATCTGATGTGAAATGTTCTCAGCGAAATGATCAAACCAGTCCTCAAAAAGCTCTTCAGAGAGATCGCTTTCAATCTTGTGAGATTCTAGAGCCAAATGTATACCTGTGTAAACCAGAAGTTTCATTTTGTCACCGCATATATTTTGTGTGGCTATTGATGCATGTAACACATACAGTGAGTCTGTGACTTGGCAGCACTGGCAGAGGCAGTGCATGTTGTTGCAGTGGTGTCTCTGTGCTGCTGCTGTGCTCATGGCTAAGAGGAGGGCTGCAAGTAACTGCTGCTGCTGCCCAAGAGCGCCCATGAAAGAGGACAATGCTCGTTTCTGCCTGCTGGCCGGACTGATCTTGCTCTACTTATTGTGCGGGGCTGCCATCTTCTCAGCCTTGGAACACCCGTTTGAGCTCCGTGCACGCCTTCTGTGGAAACAGCAGTTGGAAAACTTCACCAGGAGATACAGAGTCAACCTGGGTGCCTTGCACACTCTGCTGAGGCAGTATGAGGAGGCAAACGGAGCTGGGATCAGGGTGGACACGTTAAGGCCACGCTGGGACTTTTCTGGAGCTTTCTACTTCGTGGGTACAGTGGTCTCAACTATTGGTAGGTCTCCACTTTAAAAAAATATATGATACAAAACTCTTTTCCCAGATGCTTCTTTACTGTTTATGTGTTACTTACTGTATGGCCTGTTTTTTGTGCTTTTTGGTGCATTCTCTTTAGGTTTTGGCATGACCACACCAGCAACCATAGCAGGAAAAATATTCTTAATCTTCTATGGTCTCATTGGCTGTGCTGCCACCATACTCTTTTTTAACCTCTTCCTGGAGAGGATCATCACAATGTTAGCTTACATCATGCGCTGGTGTCATAAGCGTCGGCTGAGGTGTGCTGGAGTTGGGGTGGTATCCAGCAGGGAGGAGTCATCTGGTGAGGAGGACAGTCTGGAAGGATGGAAGCCATCAGTCTATTACGTGATGTTGATCTTAGGAGTAGCATCTGTTGTGATTGCTTGCAGTGCCTCCACTCTGTACAGCTCCATGGAAAACTGGAGCTATGTGGACTCTCTGTACTTTTGCTTTGTGGCCTTCAGCACCATTGGCTTCGGGGACCTGGTGAGCAGTCAGAGACAGCAGTATGAATCTCAGGAGGCCTACCGGCTTGGAAACTGCCTTTTTATCTTAATGGGAGTTTGTTGTATCTACTCACTTTTCAACGTAATTTCTATCATCATCAAGCAGACTCTCAACTGGATCCTGGGTAAGCTGGTCTGCTCGGGGCAGCATCAGCTCTGTTCCTGCTCCACACCAGGCTGCTGGTGGCTCTGCTGCCCCTGCCTCCAGAAAAAAAATCATAATAATCAGAGACGTCAGCTGGCACACTTCAGGCCAAAACGCATCAAACGCAACGCGGTGCAGCCCATCTCATCCCACCACCGTTACACAGATGGCTCTGTTGAGACTGTGTGCGACAGTGAGACGGATGCTGGCGCAGTGGCTGAAGCACAAATCGGGCGTCGTTTGTCAGGAGAGATGATCTCTGTCAATGAGTTCATGGTGTCCAATAAGGTGTCTCTGGCACTGCTGCAGAAACAGCTGAGTGAAACAGCTCACCAGGGCCCACGGCAGAGCTACAGCCATCAAAATGGATTCTCTGGCGGTGTGGGAGCTTTAGGCATTATGAATAATCGTTTACAGGAAACCAGCGTGGATAGGTAGCATCATAATAACATTTTAATTGTTCTTTGGGTTCTCTATATTGAAGCCTTACATTTCCTTAGGAATTATTTTATCAGTAACCTGTTCTATATGGAAAAAAAAATCTGAGAATAGAATATTTCTTATAAGAATCAGTTCAGTATTAACAGCTTCAGTGGAAGCCTGTGTGGATAAAAGCAGACTTCCAGCATGGACTTTAGACAGCAAATAATTGTTCATATTTTGTTTGGTGAGGAGAAAGAAAGTTAAAGGACAAATATGTGCTAAAGGCTTCAGCATCATTTGAAGAGGGGTTTGATGTCCTGAAGTGACTGACTCATAGAAATGCAATCAGATGAAAGAAGCAGTGAAGGACCACTTAAAGAGGACTGCTGATTTAAGGACACTGCACATGCCTCCTGAGCTCCTCAGAAGATGCTGTTGTACGTAAGGGGGTAGTCAGTATTAGTAAACATACAAACAAAAATATCTCCTCTTAGATAACTAGCTGAATATATAAAAAATTTAAAATACGATTTGTATTTAAACAGAGCTTCTCAAGCAAACTGCAGGAGGTCAGTAGCACCAAGAAACAATTTTCAAATGAATGTCATTGAAATTCATCGTCATCATGAAAGACACCCAGGGTTTTCAGCAGAGATCTTCTAATCAAACATAGCGTGAAGAGGATGTCCTCATGTCAATAAGTGCTTTGCAGATAGTCACAGCATCACATCAACAGAGCAGAGAGAATGATTTAGGTAACTAGATGAAATCCTTTACTATGCAACAAAACCTGTTTGTAATCCATTCGTGTGTATGAAGGGTTTTACCAGTAGATGACGAGTGTGAGGGCAAAAGCTTCTTTAGAAATCTCACAGGAGTCACAATCACCCATTTTCAGCCAGCAGTCACAGCTTATACTTCATCTTCACTGTGTTCAGAATGAGTTATTTAAAGAATGAGTCCCGCAAGTCATCAGACAAATATTCTTTATTTACATTTAAAACAACAGTGACATTTAATGTAATTCCTACACACAGAAAATGACTCACTGAAGTAATGTAACAATGCAGGATGCAGATAAAAGAACTCATCGAGAAACCACCCCGCTCTGGCGCTGTTTGTTTTAACAACTGTATAAAACATGAATAAGGCAGCACAGTTCATAAATTCATGGAGAAAAATCTATTTCACGTAAACTTTTTCTTAGAATGTGTTTAGAAATGTTAAATGTTTAGAAACAATTGGAAATTGTGAACATGTCGAACACATTCATGTAAATTTAGCCAGTAATCACAGACTTTAGGCCAGTTTTTGAGGGATACTTTTAGTTCTGCTTGTTGTCACAATTGTCATGTTAGTGGTTCTTATTTTACATGTTTGTTTTTTTTTATGTAAAAGCAAACACTTTGTCAAAAGGTTTTTAGATCATTACATTAGACCGTGACATGTATTTTTCTTGTGCGTAGACCCAAATATTTAAGGACTTTATTTGCTTTTCACTTACAGCAACAAGGGGAAAAGGAGTTTGTGCGTCCCCATGAGCTGTCTCATGAACTGCTAGCATTTCCTGTTGAAATAAATGGATATGAGTCAACTGCATGCCATGTTTTGGTTAATGGTGACAATGGTTTTCCGAAGAGGAAAGGCAAACCTGTTCATTCTTCAAATATATATATATATATTCTTAAAACATCATTTTTTTAAAAATGCAACCCTTCATGTGGTAACGTTTCTTATTTGATCGATGAAAATGGACTATTTCACAGCTGCTTGTTATTCAGTTTTACATTTCAATTTGTAATCTGTCCTTTCTGTTCACTGAGGTTGAGGTTTGTTGCTGGGTCAGTGTCTCTGAGTAATTTTTACAAAATATCTTTCTTGTATAAATATAAAGTATCAGGCTTTATTAGATTGATTTTTGCATTGTTTTTGCTGTGACAAGATGGCGCTCGCTAGCATGATGTTAGCAAACACCACTATCTTTTTGTGAAACTGGACACATGGGGAAAAAAAACAAAACAAAAGTTTTTACAGTCCCGTCATGGAACTTTGGAGATAAAATCCATTTGGTCTTCTCAGGATCCTCCCAGACCCTGGACAGAAAGGTAAAGTATCAAAAAGTGATGAGTCTACTGTGCCTGTGTAGTTGTCATACTGTATATAGTTAGGTCCTTAATTTTTTTTCTTGTATTTTGCCTGACAGATGATTTAATCATGACAGATGATCTAAAGTCAAACAGTTGAGATGTGATTGAAGTGCAGCCTGTTCAGCTTCACTTCAAGGGTTCTATCCAAACTTTCTGCATTACTGTTGAGGAATTACAACTATTTTTATGTGCAGTCTCCCACTTTCAGAGGCTCAAAATTAATTGAATAAACTAACATAATTTTCCATATAGGATTATTTTTAATACCTGAAGTCTTGAACCCATGGACATCACTAAAAGCTGTTTGGGTTCCTCCCTTGAAATGCTCTGCTAGGCCTTCAGTTGCTACTGAAGGTGACATCAGGTGACTGACTTTGTCATAGAAGAATATCCCATTTCTTTGCCTTGAGATGCTTTGAGATGCTTTGCGTTATTATCAATATGCACTGTGAAGCATTTGCAGCATTTGGCTGAATCCTGATCAGAGAGTACAGCCTTGCACACTCCACAATTTATCCTGCTGCTTCTATCAGCAATCACATCATCCATAAACACCTATGACCTGGTTCCATTGGAAGTCTTAAATGCCCATGTCATAGCATTTTAGTCAGATAATATGATGCTTCAGATCATGTTGACGCTGTTTTTCCTTCTCCTTTCTTTCCTCATCATTCTGGTACAAGTTAAACTTGGTTTCATCTGTCCAAAGATATTTTTCCAGAACTATTCAGGTCTTCAGATGTTTTCTGGCAAAGTCTAATCTGGACTTCTTATTCTTTAGTGTAACCAGTGGTTGCTCCTTGTTGTAAACCCTCTATATTTATATTCATGAAGGTGTCTCTTGATAGTAGACAATCATACACCTACCTCCATCTGAGTGTTCTTGCCTTGATTAGATGTTGTGAAGTTGTTTTACTTAACCATGGAAATAATTGTGTATCAGGTACCTTAGTTGGCCTCAATGGTCTTTTAGCTCTTTTGGTGTTGCTGAGCTGGCCAGTGCTTTTCCTCTTTTTAAAAATATAGTAAGTTGTTGATTTGACCACTCCTAATGTTTTTGCTATCCCTCTAATAGATTTATGTTGGTTTTTCAGCATATGCAGGCCTCCCTCACTTGCACTGACATATTTTTGGACCTCATACTGAGAGTTATAGTGAAAGGATACAAAACACAAGTTCAACACTTGGAATCAAATCCAGGTATTTTATCTGCTTAATTTGTCAAGAAATAAAAAGAGAACAGTCCTCACCTGGCCTTAAGACTGTTTATCGGTCATTTGTCCAATTTATTTTGAGCCTCTGAAAATCGAAAATGTCTGAAATTCCTGAACAGTTAATGCTAAATTTTTGTAAAACCCTCTTGAATTAAAGCTGAAAATCTCCAATCACGTCACGACTGTTTGATTTAAAATCCACTGTGGTGGAGCAAAGACCCAACATGGCAAAAAAAAAAAAAAAAAAGTGCCATTGTCCAAAAACTTGTGAATCTAATTGTAGTTCTCACTCACATTTGGTACCATAGGCTTGTGTGCATCACGTTGTTGGTAGTAAGCAGAAATAATACAGTTTCTCCTGTAACACACAGAAGTAACACAATGTAATTTACCCCTACAAGGAGTAAAACGTGGTTTGGATGTACAAATGCATATAAACGCTCATTTTGTGTCATACTTGCTCTGTATGCCTCCACCTGGTGGTAATCCAGGGATGACAGTGGATGCAAGGACTGTGAGGACAGACAGCAACTCAGGCTCTTCCCCTCTGGCGCACAGCTCATCATAAATCTCTGAATAAAAAGAAAGATGCTTTCATATTTAGATGGTTTCGTTCTAGTATACAGATTTTTTTAAAAGCCTGTTAATTATATAAATATATATATGAAAAGGAAAAAATGCATCATTTTTAGCCACACACCTGCCACCTTGGACTCCAGCAGGTCTTCCAGCTCAGCCTCCTGATGTAATGCCTCTGTGGACAGCTGGGGGGCTCCTGGGAAGCACAGCAAGATGATGCTGATGTTGTCCAAGCTGCCCTGTGGAGCGAAACGTCGTCAGCAGGGGTGAGTAATGATGGCTGACCTTACAAACGTCAACCTATGAAACGTCCCACTAAACAGTTTTACAAAATAGATCATTTTTCCACATCAGCATTTCCACGCCAATGTCACACAGATTCAGGGGAGTTGGATAGTGGAAGAAGTCGTGACATTTTGAGGTCATTATGCATATCTGAGCTGAAGCCATGTTATGTAAGAGTGACATGAGGACCAAACAGAGCACACATGTGGCTCACGTTTATCTTAATGAGTTTCTTTCTTTGTAATTTATAATTTAATTTTAATCGAATCTCTAATTTATTATTTGCATGCTTTATCTACAAACCCTCAGAGTGAGAGCATTGGAAATTAGTCCTCATGGTAACCCAGAATAATGCGATGTAACCTGTTCTGACACCCCTGCAGTCTATTTTAAGGTTGTCTGATAGTCTGTCGTACCATGAACAGCAGCCACAGGCTCAGTGAGACTGAACCAAAGCTTAAGATGGGGTCACTGTTGGCCCCATTTTTTGGTTGTTTTTTTTTCTCCATATGGGAACAAACATATTTAAAATAACACTAATCAGTAGTTTTAGGTTGTAAAGGGATTGCATGAGTGATCAACTCAGAGCTGCAACCATCAAGAGAGGGATATGCAGTTTGTAAAACCTCAGGATGGAGGGTCTAAAGACCATGCTTGGTGTTAATATAAGAAACAGTTTATATATATATAAAGGTGCAGCAAATGTCACCATATGAGAACACAGGTTCTTAGGAGGTTATATTTGGTTTTGTTATCAGATTTCATTGGCTGTGAAAATCAGTAATCCATCTGATAACCATACAGTAGCGACACTTGGTCTGAATAACATCTGTGCCAATTTTGATGAAGATCAAATAAAAATGTGACATGTTAAAGCATATTTCATGACATCCAGTGTAATGGAAAAATCTTTTTCATGTGATTTCTTCTAAATTGCAATATGATGAGTTCTCAGGGCCAAGCTAGTTCAGAATTTGATAGTGACTGTGTTTTGTTTTGGCCTTCAACCTGACTGTTTTGATTTAAAAACAGTCAGGTTGAAGGCCAAAAACACTGCTCACTAATGTACTAACAAAACATTTCCATGTGTGACCCCCCCCCCAAACCTTTTCAACCTCACAACTGCCCTTTTTTAAGTTTTATCTTTCAAAGAGGAAGCAAAGCCCATTAGGTTAGGTTAAAAACCACAAAATCCAAAGCTGATTAGAAATTATGTAACTCAGCTTGAAACTGAAATTGTTTTTTTAATCAGTTAAAAGGATTCATTATTCAGACTACTGAGCAACAACAGACGTGCAGGGTACAGGGGCTGGATGATTTGTGTCTAAAGAATTATGTAAAGACCTGAAGTAACAGGTTCTGACCTTGTAGAGACAGAGGTCAATGACCTGAGTGCAGACATCCCTCAGGTCAGTGCAGACACGTAGCCGGTTGTGGATGAAGGCGCACAGCTCCTCATTGCTGATGGTGTCCCACACTCCATCACAGGCGAGCACCAGAAACTCGTCTGCTGGCGAGCGCTCCACTACACACACCTCCGGCTCTGGTGAAACCATCTGCTGGCTCGGTGTCCGGTTCTCTGCCCCCTTGTAGCTGAAGTCTCCCAGGGCGCGGGACACTGCCAAGGAGCCGTTGATCCGTTGAAATGACACAGAGCCACCTGCACTCTCAATGCGCTCTTTCTCCAGAGGGCTGTAAGGTTTGTGATCCTCAGTGGAGAAGCAGACCTGACCAGACCGGCACAGCATGGCCCTTGAGTCCCCACAGTTGGCAAAGTAAATGTAATATGGCGAAATGAGAGTGGCCACCACAGTAGTGCCACCCCTCTCCCAGCCCTCTCGACGGGCCACAGAGTTTAGGTGCTTGTCTGTCTGGAGGAAGCCCTCAATGATGGCTCCTTTCACTTTTTCCGGGTCGTCTTCTGGTCCTATTCCACCTGTGACCACAAACAATATTTTCTGAATACAGAAGCCATAGCAGTCATGATATTGATGAGTAATAACAGGGGAATATCATCAATATAAGAAGAGCCTGTTTAGCGCACACACACACACACACACACACACACACACACACACACACACACACACTCGCACACACACACACACACACTCACAGTTACAGATCTCTCACCAGTAGCCAGGATGTGACCCAAAAGGTGTTGGGAGCAGTACTGTGCCACTGTGCTGCCTGCATGACCATCAAACACTGCAAAGAAGCTCCAGTCAGATAGTTCTCCACCCAGCTGTGGCACACAGTTGTGGAAGTCCTCCATGTTGGCCCTCCAGCCCTGCATACTACCTAGGGCATAGGTGAGGCCCCAGCGAGCGCAGCCCTCCTCTGTTAACTTGTCCAGGACTGGCCGGTCTAAGTAGGGGCTGGGGATGATCTCTTCCTTCTCCCCCTCCCCTTGCTGCTCTCCCTCTGCTGCTCCTCCACGGCCCCCCTTGAAGAAAGAGCTGACCCTCTTCTCTGTTTCTTTCACCAGCTGGCGCACAAATGCAGGCATCTCCACACTGCCCTTCCTGGCTGTCCTCATGGCTCTTATGCACAGTTGTTGTGAAAGGAATCTTCTTTTGTCCCTGCCCCAGTGTTTGTGGCTGGGGTGGAGGGCTGAGCTATAGGCCTGACGTGGGGCCTGTGCAGTGTCTACGTAGTCCTGCTGCTCCAGGGCTCAGAGCATGGCTGCCTGAGCTGATGGATGTTCTGTGTGCTGGCTGCTTACCCCCTCTTTCTTCTCATCTCCTTCTTCCTCTCCCTCTGTGGAGACCTCACTGATCAGCGCGTTCACCTCCCACTCATTCTTCCTCTCCTGCTTGTTTGACCTCTTCTCTGTGCTACTGAGATTTCACCTTCTCCCTCGCTTTTTCATAGCTCTTCCCTCTTTCACCAGCTCTTCCCTTGCCTTGTTATTTTCCCTGCCTTTGCTGTGATTGGCTGGCTATTTGTGCGCACCAATCCCTGCCTGCTTTGCTTTGGCACTGTCATGTTTGAGCTCACCCTCTCTCACCATCCTCCTATCTGCAGCTCTGCCCCTCCCACATCTTTGCTAATCTCAACCTTTGATCGGTTGGGATTATAGGCTTGTGGATTACAGTACTGTCAGACATGCAGCATAAAGTCTGAGATGGTGGAAAGAAGACACACAGAGGTTGTAGAATGATCCTTTTAAACTGATATTTTACTTATATATATTTTTTCACTTAGACAAAATAATAGTGCATGCACTGCAGCACAACAGGGATTATTTTCCTGAAATCAAAGCTGCAGTCACTCTTTAATGATGAGACAAACTGGACTTATTTGTATCCACGATGTCTGCTCAGCAATAAAATGCTTGGCTTATGGACATTAAGTACAGTTAATATGGATTTGACTCTTTTAAATGTTCATCTATTTTTATGATAATATTCAGTAACTAAAATGAAGGGATTTAAGTTTTTTAAATTCTCCTTTAAACTGTCTTTGAAACAAAATGGCAAAGACGACACAATATTGCTCACAGCAAATTCCTGTGTTTTCTAATCATACAGGCAAAAATGCAGATAAATAGGCAAATATTGCTGCATGTCTTAACCATCTAAACTGTGATTTTTTTTTCATGATTAAACACCATAACAGGACTTGCAGCTGTTCGGTTTGGCACCATTCCCCGAACAACAGCTTACATCTGTGGAGTGAGCAAGGATGACATTGCCAGTCTGTTTTAGGTGGAGAGATTCTGCCACTCATGAAGCTGCAATTACACAAGAAAGGAGGGAATTTTTTTTTAAAACACATAATAAGTCATGATGCTGTAAAAACTGCTTGTTAAAGCGATACACACAACAAAAACAAACTTCTGAGTTTCTTTTTGTCACCACCTGCCAAGAAGAGGCAGAATAAGAAGAACTATTACTCTATATTCAGTTAGATGTGCATCAGGTTGATCATCAATTTTATCTGTCTATCCCTTTTGACATCATTCTATCCTTTTTTACTTTTTCACATTATCATGACCACAATATCAGGTTTTCACTGCAGAATTTTCGTGGCCAAACCATGCTAACAATATTGTCATGACAATACTAGAAATTTAATAATAATACTCCAACTCAGGATTGCAGAGTTACTTTAGCCTATCCCAGCTGTCAGTGGAAGAAAGGTGGGGTACATCCTGGACAAGTCGCCAGAGTATTGTAGGGCCAATACAGAGAGAAACAATCCACCAGATGTGTGATGACCCCCCCCCCAAATCCCCAGCTGGTTGCAACAGATGGCTGCCCCTCCCCGAGCCTGCTTCTGTTGGAGGTTTCTTCCTGTTAAAAGGAAGTTTCCTTCGCACTATCCCCTGCTCTTAGGAGATCATGTGATTGTTGGGTTTTTTGGCAAATGAATTCCTTTCATATGTCTATTATTAACTTAGCAATATATCAGTTTTTAAATAGCAAAATTATGATCTGTACTGGTGTATTATGACACCCTTGATTCATACTAAATACACTACAGTGAACACATCATGGCTGCCAGTTTTACTGCTTTTTTAAAAAAAAATCTCTGTGCTTTTGTGACATGAAGTTCCTTTTGGAGGTTGCACTTATATTATCTTTAGAGCTTGAAAGGTGTGAGTGAAAGTGTTAAATATGCAGATGGCGAGGCGTATTTGGCTCCATGTTTTGGTCTGACACACTGAAGGTGTCATGAGGGACATTTGTGAAGAGCAGATAATGAACTCGATAGAGAAACTCATCTTTCTTGCTTGCCTGCAAACTGTGGTAAGTGAAGTACTTCAGTTATTGTAAGTATTCAGTTTGAAGTCAGTGCTGCAGCACACAGCTGCTGGCATTAGCTGCCTGCTAACATTAGTTCTCTTATCAGTCTAGATTCATGATAATTTTACATTAAAAAAAGGTGTTCTTCACTGTTATGGCTGCATGGAAAGGCCTCTGTGTGCAGGTCAGCCACCAACTGGTTGAGGAAGCATTAGTCTCTAAAAGCTGGGGAGGCATGTACATGCTGATGTCTCAGGTTCCCAATTTGAGTGTGTGTGTGTGAATCCAAACAGGGTGCATCCAATACAGGATAAAATTAGGCCAGCCGGGCCTTATATTGCTGACAGAGCTGGGGTGGCCAAAAAAAGCCTGGAGTGCAAGCCAACAGTGGAAGCACAAGAAAGATAGGGGAGCAAGCAGGACCACCGCTGAAATGGCCACCAAACGTAAGGAAGTCAATATTGACAGCTTTGAGTAAAGTGAAGGGGAGCATGGATGGGGTCAGAGTGCAGCTGTCAGGTGGAGAAGAAATAGAGAATGAGTTTACCCCCTTCTGCTGTGCAGGGGTGAATGTAGGCATCATGGCAAGACCAGCATGTCTTTCATTTGGTAGACAGACGGGCTGAATGGGACTCAACTAAATGAGACCCTGCTGCTGATTGAATGTTGTTGGTTTTATTTGTAAAGGTTCAAATTGTACCTCAAGAGCAGAAGTGCTGTCTTGTCAGGGCTGTTTTATTTTAGGTAACATGCCACTTCTGTTAGTAGTGATTAGAATCAGAGGTTATAGTTGTGCCCCGCTTTGAAATGACTTTACTGATGTAACAACACTGATTTCACCAGCTTCCTATCTGAATTTGTAATTAAATTAGAATGCATTCACTTACATATTTCTTGGGAAACCCATGAAAACCTGTACTCTGCTGCTTGTAAATTGTTGAGTTGTGCTGAAGTGTTTGTTTTAATCACATATTTATCTTTCGATTAACACTGCAGTTAGGATGCTCGTCTAATGTTGTGGTGGTTGAGGATCCTAAGGATTTGTGATACATTCAGACATTTGCAGATTACATTAAGAAAAGCATCCATTCGGAAGCATGTTTCTCCTTTAATGAATTGGCATGACATGAAATGATAGAATGAAAAGATGTGAGGATTTTCTTGATTTTCTGTCTTTGTAAAGATTGTTTTGAAGGCTTCTTCCTGATATTTCTCTTTGTTACCCTTTCCTCTTTCTTATCCACACTTTGAAATCACAAAATGTCCATTTTTCATACACTGAACTGAACTGAACTTATGGCACAAAGAATTTTACACAAAAGTGTCAGCCTCTATTTATGGCTCAAAACAGTTCAAATATCAAGGGGGGGGGAGGGAGAGGAGTTTATAAAACAGAAAAGGGGGAATATGTCATAGCTACTAATAGTATCTATTTGTTCAAATTTGGCTCAAAATCAAAGATAAAAGTTGCTCCAGCTGTGACAAATATCCATTTTAATTTGTGGTGTCCTCACATTGGCTATAATGGCAAAAGTGGCATGTTAGACTGCTTTGTATATCCCATGCATTTTAAAATCCAAATAGAGATGGACAAGTGCTTTTCCTGGGCCTTCCAGTAATTTCCTCAATTTTAAATCTTTACTGCCACATTGGCAGTTGCAGTTCTATTGACATCTCCACTCCTTTCTGTCATGCTAACACTGTTAGGCGCTGACAGCATAAAACCCTTCTTCACATTCAGGTCGTGAAGTATATGAAACGGTAGCCTGTACCTGATTTAAGTGCCTTATCAAAGGCTTTTTGAATACCAGTTTATCATTTCAGACATATGTCTTTCTCTCTGTACATTATCTGTTTACCCTGTTTTACAGTTTTGGATCTGGTGTACTGGCGTAAGATTTGGAGGACTGGTGTGGTGTTTACAGGGATGGTAATTGGTCTAGCCAGCTTGTTCCAGCTTAGTGCCCTCACTGTGGTCTCCCACGTCTGTCTGGGTGTCATGTGCATCACCTTCCCCCTCCGTCTTTATTATAAACTGCTAGAGCTGCTGCGCTGGAACCCCGGCATTCATCCCTTTCAGTGAGTCCATCAGTGTTCATGCACAGGTTTTCCTTTTCCAACTAAAAAAATTCTGCTCCACTGCTTTCTGTAAGCGAGTTGTGGCCTGATATCTGATATCGCATAAACATCTAAGAGTTTTAGCTATACTGTTTTTCAAAGTCCTGTTGTGTTATCCTGTCCCCAGGTCATGTCTGGATTATGACAGCTCTCTGACAAATAAGGAGACAGTGATGCTGGTAGAGGAAACGGTGTTGCTGATTGCATTTGCTGTCACAGAGATCAAACGGCTTATTTTCATTGAAAGCTTAATTGACTCTATTAAGGTACAAGTGTGATGGTGTGTACAGTGTGTTGTGTTGGATTAAAAACTCTTTAATGCCACCTGGTGGCAGCTGTAAGGCAGCACGCACGCTTGGAGCAGTTGCACTGTTTTAATTCAGCCCATGTTATTTATTGTTGACTGTATCAGCAAATCAAAGAAAAATCCTTAAAAGGAGCTGAAAAACTGAACAGAGCCATTATGCAGTGTTGATTTTTTTTATAGTATCAAATGTACTATCAACATTTAAATTTCAGGGAGACGTATTAATACAGTATAATTCATAAAACAAATTACAGTTAATAAACTAAACTATTAAACTGTTAAATAATCTTTTTTCTGTGCTCTTTCTCTCAGTTTGTTGCGTTTCTCTATCTGCTGACCCATGTTGGTGTCCAAACTAACGGACTGACCCTGGTGATAACTGGTGAGTTGTACTCAGTGCACATTTATGCCTTGTGCTTACACACATCTCTAATGTCCACTTGCATATGATATTAAGCTCCCAGCACCTTCAAATGTGTCTTCCTCTTTGAAGGACCAATATGTGTTTGTTATCCATCATTTCAGTCATTAAAGTTTGATTAGGTTTAGACAGACAAAAGCATTCTGCCCATGATGGCCACCATGGTCAAGAGTTTAAAAAACTAACTTTAGCCACAAACTTCACTCTCCTTTTAAAATCATGCCTCTTCAGAGAAATTGTTTGCATTTGATGTATTTGACTAGGAGAATGTACAAATATGTTTGTGAGACATTAAAGTGACATAGGGCTCAGGAGGCAGAGCGGATCATCTACTGATCGGAAGGTTGGTGGTTTGATCCCCGGCTCCTTCAGTCTGCATGTCAGTGCATCCTTGAGCAAATACTAAACCCTGAGCTGCCCCTGATACATCTATTAAACTGTGTGTGTGTGTGTGTTAGAGAACGTGCTTAAAGGCATAGAATGAAAGTACTGCACAAATGTTTGTGTGAGTGAATGAATGTGGCTGATAGAAGAAGATAGTTTGAGTGTTCAGCCAGAGTAGAAACATGCTAAGTACCAGTCGAGTCATTTACATAAAGTCACTACATAAAGTCATTTGTCTGTCCAGCTGTGATCGCTGTTTTCTCCCTTCCTCTGCTGTACAAAAAGCAGCAGGTGAGTTTCATTTTATTTTACAATTCTGCTCACAGTGGAAAGCTGATTAATACAATAAAATGTTTCACATCTTAATTAAAAAGAATATATTTTTCTAAAGAAAAGCAGAAATGCATTTTAGCAACATTACCTGTGATTCCAGAGGGATAGAAGTTAATGCAGATATTGCTGGTTTGCCCTGACCTCTCTGTTATTTTGGTGACAGGTGCGGATAAGAAGGCTGGTTAGAGCAGTCAGAGCTTTTGTAAAGAGAGTCAAAAATCTGTAAGTGACCAACCCATTAATACAATATTGTTTTCTAGGCTCTGTCATGTCACGCTAACAAAATATTAACTTTTTTGCGCCATTGTTTTCTGCATTGTGACACCTCTATATTGTTGCAGGTTCTCCAGTCTGTATGAATCAGTGAGGCCCTCTCCAGCACCTGCACCAAAACCTGCACTTGCAGCTCCAAATTTGCCCAAACAGAAAGCCAAGTCAAAGTAACTTGTTGGTTGCATGTTGAAAACACCCAGGATTTTGGATTTGGAAAAGACTGGAATGGCACATCCTCTGCGGGGCCGCTGGAGGGGCTGCTCATTTCCACTTCTCCACCATGATGTTTGTTTATGGGAGCAAGATATAATTGATCCTGACAGCTTAAACAAAGCTGCCATTCACTGAAGGAGAGAGAAGGGAGGTGTATGAGGAGGGGAATTTTATTTACTGTGATCCTCTCTGTGGGCAGTGTCTACCAGAACCAGTTCACACAGTCATCCTCTTCAAGTAGGCTATGGATGGCACAGAACATCACAGCTTTTTTTTTTTTCTCTAATAACAAGTGTATTTTTACATAACTAGTCCACTGTGTTCCTGTTAAACTGTGGAAGTATTTATAACGAAGCCCTGCAGCATTATTGCTGCTTTTATTATGAAGCATCATTCGTTGTTAGCTGGACAGAATAAAAAGACATGAACATTACCTGCTACTAATCAGTATTAATAGTGCTGCATTTGCTAAGTCAAGGAAAAAGCTTTGTAAGCAGCAACCCCTACAACTTTTAAAACACTTACATGGGAAATAATGGGGGCATTCTCCTTTGATCTTACTGCTAATCGCTTTTAATTAGAAACAAACAGTGACTTCGGACTGTGCAGAAAACGGTTTGCTGATAAAAAAAAACAAAACTTTTTGGATAAAAGCTTAGACTGTATACAAAAGATGGACATAGCCACTGTGAAATCATTCCTTGGTTTGTGAAGTTTCAAAATGTCACCGTGTTAGCTTTTTGAAACCGGATGACGTGAGCACAGGGTGGGTCTGATTGTGTAACTGGGGGACACTGCACGCTCACTGGCTAATGACTTTTCAATCACATGGTAAAGCATTCCTTGCTTTACTGTCCTTCTGGACACTAATGTGGATAATTTACAAACTTTATGCTGTAATGAATAAGTAGCGACTGAGCCCAACAACTCAGCAGTGAAGTGCTTACTGAGGTCACAGAGCAAAGGAGCTGAGGACCGTTCTCAATACACAACCAGGCCAGGAGTCGCCCCCTGCTGGTAATTAGAAAGAACGCAAGCTTAAGGCACTTCTGCACTGACTAAATGTTCAGACCCAGAAAATATGTAAATCTTTTATATACAGTCTATGGATAAGAGTAAAAGTTATTTATGCTCCAGCAATTTAGATGTTCATTTAAATTTATGATAACAGTGTCTGGCCACTGGTCAAAGGCACACAAAAAACCCCAACACTAACACCTTTTAAGTTGATATGGCGAATCTATAATCAAACAGATGCCTATTTACACATTCAGCAGAGATATGGAGCAATATCAGCATTAATGTGGAGGCTTTTTTTCTGTGTACAGAGTAAAAACAAGTCCAATATTCACTCTTCTTAAGCCTTGTTACACCTGACCTCTTTAACTCTCTCTTATTTGATGTCATAATGGCTGCAGTGAAAAATACTTGGTTTCCTTGCTAGCTGTCAGCCTTACTGTCTGGTGCTGCACTGGTGTAAAATGGGTTTATAGTGGGTTTACTCTGGGGTCTTTGGAAACAGCTGCCTGCTATGTTTGAACATGACATAATGGGAGTGGTGAGAGTAAACCATAGGTGGTGAAGAACTACCATGACATCAGCAACTGGTTAGTAAAGTCCCACCATCTTGGTGTTTGAAATATGATGTAAGAAGTGAGATGTGGGTCAGACTGTGAAACTGCATGCTCATTGGCTAACGACTTACCAGTTGCAAGTTGCTAGCCAATGAGCATACCCTGGGTAATCCTCCATATGACATTTCTGACAAATTTACAAAATGGACTAATTTTATTCAGTTTTACCCAAAACAAGTGACGGACCCACAAACTAACCAGGAAAGGTCTGTTTTGTCATAGACGTCTATAGGACCTGAGTTTTTTTTAAGGATCCACAGGTATCGATCCATAGTGGCCATTTAAAGGAATGCAGGTCCAGAAGTTTGACATTGACGTAGAGATCATTTGAAGCCATTAAATTCCATTTATATTCTTAAGGTGGTGCCGTTTTAGGAATTTCATGGAATTATGAGCACTGATGACAGAATTGTGGAGATAATTTCTTCAGTATCAATTTGACAATTCCAGTGAGGTTCTGATGTTGGTACTGGTACAGCTGGTTTGGTGGCACCTCCCACCCCCACAATTAAAAAAAACAAACAAAAAAACCCCCAATACATCATCATAACATTACATGGGACAACTTGAGAAGCATTAAAAAAAAATAACACTAGTACCTTTAGTGTAACTCCATGAAATGCACTTCAGTTGTGAGCTAACTTAGAGAGCTCAGCTTGTTAACTTTGTGTGTGTTACAATTTTACCCCACTCTCATTAAGAAATAATCAATATCACTATACTCTGTAAAGACCAGCATAGATAGATAATGGGTGATTGTGTATAATAAAAGTTTGGGTGAAGTTTTCCTTTATTGCAACAAACAGCTGCCAAACCTGAGCCAGTTAAGTTGTGAGCAGCAGTGCTGTTTAAGACAGAGAGATTAGTGTATCAGATCAGGGTTAAAGACTATAGTTCTTTGTAATGGTCAAGGTTTTAGACCATAGAACTGAAGCTGCTGCTCATACTAACATGTCTTAATGAGCGTCCAATTATCATATTGGATGTATGGATTTACAGATAGTTAAGCTTTTATTTGCCCAAAAGCATCAAAACTTGGACAAAAACAAAAAACTGTGAGAAGTAACTGATAAAAAACATATATATTGATGCATAAATCATGCACCAGTGCAAACGCTTTCTGTGAAATAACCTCGCAAATATGTATTAGAATTAATACAGGCCACATTGGGGTGTGAATTTCACCTATTTTTCTCTCTTACTCAGTATAATAAAAACTCAGTATAAAGCACACGGTCTTAAACAGCTGCCTTGAGCTAGGCATCATCTGCTATCCCATGTTTTAGGCCTACTCTATATTTATAATGCTGTATAATTTTTTTATTGTCATGTTCTATTGTAATTTTGCTCCCAAATAAAAACTTGTTTACTACAAATAAAGATTAGTTTGCACAATTCTCTGTCCCTTCAAATACTGTACTGTGCAAAAGTCTTGAGCTACCACTCATTTTTTATGCTTAACTAGGAAAATGGGAAATATGTGACTTATTGAAATACATGCAAACATACACTATATTGCCAAAAGTATTCACTCGTCTGCCTTCACAGGCATGTGAACTTGAGTCACATCCCATTCTTAATCCATAGGGTTTAATATGACGTCAGCCACCCTTTGCAGCTATAACAGCTTCAGAAGTCAGTACTCTTGGCAGGCCAGTCAAGTTCTTCCACATCAAACTCACTCATCCATGTCTTTATGGACCTTGCTTTGTACACTGGTGTGCAGTCATGCTGGAACAGGAAGGGGCCATCCCTAAACTGTTCCCACAAAGTTGGGAGCATGAAATTGTCCAAAATGTCTTGGTATGCTGAGCCTTTCACTGGAACTAAGGGACAACCCCACACCATAAACCCTCTTCACCAAACTTTACACTTGGCACAATGCAGTCAGGCAAGTACCGTTCTCCTGGCAACCAACAAACCCAGACTCATCCATTGGATTGCCAGACAGAGAAGTGTGATTCATCACTACAGAGAACACATGTCCACTGCCCAGAGTCCAGCGGCAGCATTCTTTACACCCCTGCATCCAACATTTTGCATTGTACTTGGTGATTTAAAGCATGGATGCAGCTGCTCAGCCATAGAAACCCATGAAGCTCTCCACACACTGTTCCTGAGCTAATCTGAAGGCCACATGAAGTTTGGAGGTCTGTAGTGATTGTCTCTGCAGAAATTTGGCAACTTCTTTTGTCCAGCACTTGTCCAGTTTCCTCAAGTTTCTTTAAGGACACACTGCACACTATGCTGAGATGTGCCAGATTTTTAAGAAAAACTTAAAAAACTTAAAAGCCCGAAGAACTATTGCTCAAGACCACATTTAAAAATGACAAGAAAGTCTGGCTCCTTGAAAGTAAAATGAATGGAAATGAGGGGTGGCTCAAGACTTTTGCACATTACTTTAAAACTCTCAATTTTTCTCTACTGGCTGAGTTAACTTTTTTGACATGATCATGACTAAGTATTTCAGCGTGACAGTGTATACTTCCAATTTGTGTTATAAAGAACATAAAGCTCTACAAGTTATGATGGTGGGAGAATGCACAATGCCAGGACTCTGAAATGAAGAAACTTCTAAAGGGAATTAATGCGTCATTTATTCCATCATTTATAGTTTTGTGCTGGAACATATGAAAACGCTGTCTGTGCCAAAGGATTAGTAATTTTCCACAGTGTAAACAGGCTTGATGGCAGAACAGCAGCCACTCCAAGGTTTAATTCTCTCTGACAAGTAGCAGCCAAGGGCTGCATTATGTATTCAGCCATGCACACGTTCTACCAGGAGCTGCACTGACACATTTGTCCACTAGGTGTTGCCCTAGGAAAGTGTTTGCTACACCCAATAACAAGAGGACTGATCTAAACAAATCACTGATTTCTGTCAAACATCTCCACCCTCACTGTGCTGTCATTACAACGTGAGCTCTGGCTCATTCACAACACAAACACCACATCACTGACTCCCGGTAATAAAAACGGCTTTTCTCTTTGATGTGGGCGTCACAATAATCGCAATGTGACTGTGACCTTGAGATGATTAAAAAAACAAAACAAAAACTAAACAAAACTAAACTCTTTTTGTCAGTTCAAACTCTCTTACAAGTCTTCAAGGACTTCCTCTCTTGTTTCCCCGTGTCGTGACTCAGAGCTTCCATCTCTCACAGTGTTTACTGTTAAAAGGTCACTGAACACCCTCATCTGGAGCTTTCTGTCTTCATACAGCAAGTCAGAAGACTCTTTCTTCTGTTCTTACAGATTTTCAAGTGGTTTTGGTTATATTTCCAACTGAGAACACACTCGGCAACAATGTGCACTTTAATACATATGTCAGTCAAGAAAATAGCTCAAAACCATCGAATCACATTGGAGGAATGTGAACAGTACAGCATACAGATATCAGCAGGGAATACCCCTAAAATGTCATTATGGCACTTAAAAAATATTAGCTCTCTGGGTCCCCACAATAAAAGTCAGACACTGTATATTCTACAGGAGTATGAAGCATGTAATCCATTTAAGTTTAAACAAATAATGTGAACATTTTCCAACAGTGTACATAACAAAACCCAGTAATGTTGCATATTGTCATTTCCCTGATTTGTGGTAGATTCAGACTCCACATAATTACAAATCTACATGTTTTGCTGCCAAAAAGCACAGTGTAACATTACAACCGCACAGCACAGGGCTGCGACAGAAATATTTTAATCCCTTTATGTCTGTGTTGCAGCTAGAGTATTTAGTCTCACTGGACCGCAGCGTTTGGTCTGGTGATATACTGTAACTGAGAATATGGGTTTATACTCTGACATGGGAAAAAATGTTTATTTTTGTGGCTAACTCTGACCCTAATCTAGTCTCTAACCTAATTTCCTTATGTATAGAGTGTATAAACTGATCCAGGAGGATGATAGTTAGTTCTGCTAACACTCTTCAGTACTCTAAGGCATACCAAACACTGAGAACTTGTAAATAAAGAATATTTGCAAAACTGAATATGAAAAATAAGGGAATTAAAGGAATAGTTGGAACTTTTGGGAAATGCCCTTATTGCTTGCCTACCATTTCTAGTTTTGTGCTAAGCTAACAGACTGGCTATGGCTACATGTTTACTGTACAGACAACAGTATAAAGAGTGTCAGCATAGACTGTATATGAAAGACGGATACAGCTTTTGGGTTGGAGAAGTGAAGTGCCTTTCAAAATGCTTTTTAAATGCCAGCGCCGGGCATCTTCTGTGGTTGTGAAAAGAAATCTGGTTTCATAAAAGTCTATGGGAAAATGGCTGCTGGCTCAGTCTCTACTTTTAAGTCTAACTGAATACAAAATTGTATATAGTCCCCATTTGTGTAAAAAAAAAAAGCTTTAGGGCAGGCCTACTTTGTGACTGACAGCTTCTACTGTTGCAGTGACCCTCAGTTTCACATTCAGATCTGCCTGCAATTGTGAGGTTTCAAAGAGTTAATATGACGAAGGTAAAAACGCTCAGCTCAAGAGCATGGTGGCTACATCCATCTTTTATGTACAGTCTATGGGTGACAGCCAGCTTACAGCAAGACAAATGTATGTGTAAAAACTGCCTGCAAAGAAGAGACTTTCCTCATACGCTACTGCCTGTTTCCTTCTCTGGACTGATGGCTCTGTGAATCAGGTGAAGCCTATGTGCTTGCTGCTGCTCAGGCAGAGTGTCTGCCAGGTGACTGTGATCAGAACCGTCCCTCACACGTAGTGTTCACGGTGGTTGATGTACACCCGGTCTGTCCCGCTCTGATGACACACCCACTCCAGATGGGAGCGCTGATGGGTGGGGCGCTGCATTCCCAGGCTTGCTGTGGGTGGGTGCTGCCTCTCAGGGAGCTCGGACCTGCGCTCTGCCCTGCGGGTCTGTAGGTAAAAAAAAACACAAATTATCATCCACATCATCTTCTTGTGCGATTCTCTTATCATCCTTTAGGCCTACGTGTGCGAGACTACAAAAAGGATAAGGAAACAAAAATTGAAAACTATCTTACATATTAAATTAATAAAGCCATTAAGCCTAACAGATGATGACATGGGTTATCTGGCTTTTACTGCTGCTTGTTGTGACTCGGTGCTCCCTATTAACCAACGTTTGTGGTGTAGAGTTGTGATGATTCACATGTGTGACTTTCAGTTGGTTGTACAAAAGGGAGTGGGGTTTTACCTGACACAGCCAGGCCACTTGTGATGCGTGGACTCCCAGAGGAACAGCCGGTGCTCTCTCGGAATAGGGAGGAGGCGGCTTGTGTGTCGGAGGAAGGTCAATCCTTCAGAGGAAGAAAAAGAAGATGATGAAATGGCAATAGAGACAAATTTTTACAGTGGAAAAACACTGTAATCACAAATAAACAAGATGAAATAATTAGTGATGAGGTGAGTACAAAAATCAATTACCAGATCAAATTTTTGGGCAGCTGCTGTAATGAACTTCTTCTGAGGCACACTGATGTTGTTTATGTTATCTTGCAATAAGCTTTGAGATAGATTTGTAACAGAAAGCCTGCAAAATAAACTTGATGTGTGGCGCTTTAAAGATGTGAGAATTTTTCAGGCAGAGAGGATCAAAAACACATGCACTGTGGAAAACATTGGAGCCTACAGAAGCCCTAAGGTGCAAAACACAGCAACATGAGGACAAAACTTAAGGCATAAGATTTCAGAAAACTGCACAAAACAAAACAAAAATTTTAAAAAAAAATTCACAAAAAAAGGCATTTCCTGAAGTAATGTTGCACCTTTTCTTTCTATCGTTGTGGTTGTAGCTCTGTGGTTGTGTTTTGTTAAACAGTTTTTGTGTTTTGCACCACCATACAGATCCAGCCTGTTTGCAACTTGATGAAATCCAGAGAATAAATGTCCAATTTTGATGTTTTAAAAATCCTAAACAGGGTATCCCTTTAAGCACAGGAACCCAATAATACAGTTGACTAAATGAACAGGGCTTAGAATACTTGACAGCACGTGTATGAAAGTGATGGACTTAGCCATTTATAATACAGTAACATGACAGGCATTGATTTTCTAACACTGTGCGTCACCTTAATGCTCAGCTTCTCTTTTATATTTGGGATTAGAAGTGGTAACTGATTACAGTCAGAGCTCTCAGTGACCCGCTGTTTTACTCACACATCTGTGTGTGATGAAGGAGGTGATGAAGCCTGCGTCCACCCCCCCCCCATTCCACTGGGGCTCCCAGCTACGGTCACACTTAAGATGCTAAGTTTGTCGTGGCATTGACCAGTCCTACACATGGCTGCAGACATAGACCGTAGAGGACCTGCTCCCACAGCATGATGGGTGGCTCATTATTCAAGCCTTTTACTGCACCTTTGAAACCATGATGAAAATGCAGTCACTGAAATTAGGATGCAAATGTTTACACGGGAGAAAACAATCAGATTGAAGGAACAAATGTTTCTTCATGCAATGACTGAGTGCTCTTATTTAGGACAATGAGAGAACATATGCTGTAACTTGTATATCTAGTCAATTACAGACACTTTTTTCCATACATCACTGACATATTTGGAGTGGATATAAAATTACTAAAATTAAAAGTATTAAATATGCTGCAGGAAATATTACTGTGTTAGCTGCCTTACTTGAGAAATACTTGGACTGGAGTCTTCATTCTGAATCATACACTAACAGGGATGGATGAGAGGCTCAGCCTGCAATCTTGGAGATATGGTTCACAGGTTCATGGGAATGTTTCTTTTATAAGGGGAATTAGGGTTGTGAGTAGCACTGGACACATTAAATACACCTTTGAGATGCTATGCGAACTTTAATGTCAGAAATAGTGGAAATTGAAACCTCCCAGGATTCAAATTGCGCACAAAAAAACAAAAAATCCCCACAAAAGATGCTATCCAGTCCAGTAATCTACCTGTTTTTTTGTTTTTTTTGTTTTGTTTTTTGTTTTTAGAATGAACAAAACAAAGAACACACAAAGCATTTAATATTGGTCTCAGGACACTATCTGAGGGTGACCCAGCTCCTTCTGTAAATAATTTAACCTCAGAGTTATTCTTCTTTGCTCTAACATTAACATGAGTGCTGGTGCACTGTACAAAATAGGACAAGGGCTTGCTGCCAAGACAGCAATTATCTGCCGCCCCTCAACCTTGTCCCGCAGACTCCCTGCTCCAGGGCGCGCACCGCTGCAGCATTCTCCACAGCAGGAAGGAGCAACTCCCTGAACCCACTGGTGGGCTCCCATCACCTCACAAGGTATCATGCAATTAATTAACCAGCTGAGCATGTTCTGCAGCATGAATTATTTGTAACACTTACACTTTGTCTGTGAAGGCTGTTGGTGGGGCTTTGCGAGCAGTGTGGATCACAATAATGAAGACAATGATGAGGAAGAGAGCAAGGACTGCACCCATCACAGCTCCGGCCACGGTGATGGAATTTGACCTCTCTGCTTGAGATTGGTCTGAGACAGAGTATAGAGAAAAGTCCAGGATACCACAAACACAACAACATTAGCATGAGAAAGCACAATAGACCATACCTTAGCAATTAATGAATCAAAGTGTTGACATAATCAGGTGTCAATTCAAAGATTTGAATTGATATAGTCCTAGTTTTCAACTTGTAACCTGTAAAGACCACTAGAGTAGAGCAACAGCAGTTTAGACCTGGAGGTTAGGAAGTCGTTTAAGTTCATGCTACTTGTGACTGGGAAGTACCTGGAAAATGTTAAAATTCTGGCCACATTAAAGAGCTGACAAGAAAAAAATAGTAGACTACTAAATGAAGGTTGGTGATGCAAATTAAAATAGTTGTCAGTACTACTTCTCTCATCTGTAGCATGCAAGTACAAACTGCTGCTGTTACTTTGGTTAGTGCTACATTAGATCAGCCACAGTACTGCTCAGCTGTGATTGGTTCAATTCAATTCAATTTTATTTATGTAGTGCCAAATCACAACAAACAGTTGCCTCAAGGTGCTTTATATTGTAAGGTAAAGACCCTACAATAATTACAGAGAAAACCCAACAGTCAAAACAAGCCCCTATGAGCAAGCAATTGGCAACAGTGGGAAGGAAAAACTCCTTTTTAACAGGAAGAAACCTCCGGCAGAACCAGGCTCAGGGAGGGGCAGTCATCTGCAGCGACCAGTTGGGGCTAAGGGGAGAGACAGGACAAAAGACATGCTGTGGAAGAGAGCCAGAGATTAACACATGTATCTCACTATCTGTCTCAATTATCAGACAGCTGCAGAAAATGGGACGAGAGCTACGAGAATAATGCCACTACTCAAAAAGTGCAAGTCCCATCAAAACAAAACAAAACAAACAACCCCCACCGCCACCCCCACAGCTGTGTTTCCCTTCAACTTGCACAGTTTATACATGGAAATGTAGAGAAATATGTACTGTTTCACAAGGTATCATTCCCACTGGACTCAAACTTCAATTGACTCCCAGTTTGTGCTCAAGTTGCCTATTACTAACTTTTGACACTTTCATACCTGTTTTTTTTTAATGTCACTGCATTTGTTTGATAGCACTAGGTACATTTTAAAATAATTTACTGACTTGCAAAATGAAGAGCTTGCTTACCTAATCAGTCAGGTATTGCCTTTATTTAGCCACCCAGTGAAAAATTTGTTTAAAAGTTTGCCAGATATCTCAACAATTTTTTAAGATTGAAGTAGTTTTTTTCAATGACATTTTACTCAGCATGTATGAAATACTGTATAATTATATAATTTCCCACTGGCCCTGTGGAAGTCTTTGTTTGTCCTTCAAACTTCTACCTGTAGCCTGGGAGTTTGAGGGTCCTGCGCAGTATCTTAGCAGTTCCTAGGATTGCACTATTCTGGACAGAGATCTCGGATGTTGTTCCTGGAATCTGCTGGAGCCACTCTCCCAGTTTGGGAGTCACGGGCCCGAGTGATCCGATCATCACAAGGACCACTGTTGCCTTCACCTTTCACATCTTTCCTAGCTCTTCTCTCAGCCCTTGGTATTTCTCGAGCTTCTCGTGTTCTTTATTTTGATTTTACTATTGCTAGGTATAGCTACATCTATCACTATGGCCTTCTTTCTCTGCTTGCCCACCACTGTTAGCCATCAACAGTTTGTCCATTTGTATCTGGAAGTCACACAGGATCTTAGCTTGGTCAATCTCAACAACTTTTGTGGGTATATCCCATTTTGATCTTGGTCATTTGCCATACTTGGCACAGTTGTTCCTGTGTACTATGCCAGCCACTTTGTTATGGTGTTCCATGTATGCCCTGCCTGCTAACATCTTGCACCCTGCTGTTATGTGCTGGATTGTCTCAGGGGCATCTCTGCACAGGCAGCACCCAGGGTCTTGTCTGGTGTGGGAGACCTAAGCTTCTATTAGTCTTGTGCTCAACCCAGCTTTCTCCAGCCATTGGCAGGATTTTTCAATATCAGCCACTTCTTCTATCTGCTGGTGGTACATGCCATGCAGAGGCCTGTCCTTCCATGATGGTTCCTGTTCTTCAGAATCAGAATCAGAAATACTTTATTGATCCCAGAGGGAAATTTCTGTTGTTACAGCTGCAACCGTTTCATTTAAATGAATAAAACCAAAACAAAATAAAATACACTAAAGGTATAAAAATATAAAAACTAAAGAGATAATTTGGCTATATACACATGCTTGCTCCTACATACATACACTTGCTCTTCTTCTTTTTCAGGTTTCTGCTGCCTGAGGTATTCACTAAACACATGACCCTTTGTGGCCATCTTCTTGATCTACTCATGGATCTTTGTTGTTCATCCAGGATAGTGGTTCTGACACAAGTCCTCAGACCCATTCCTTATGCTTGGTGTACAGTCTCAGGGTGCTGGATTTGGGGTGAAACCCTCCATCCATGACAAGGAGCTTTCTTGTCTTGATGTCAGTGGCTTCTAACGCCTCCTTTGAACAGTTTATTATCCCAGCAGTGTATCTGCTGACTGGCAGTGCATAGGTATTTATTGCTTGCAACTTGTTTTTCCCCCATTCACTTGACTCCACAGGACTTGCCTTATTCTCTGCAAGTATTTAACAGTTGCAGCTTTCCTAGCAGCCTATTCCCATTTGCCTGTGGGATTCCAAGGTACTTGTAGCTGTCCTCAGTGTCTGCAATGTTGCCTTCTGGTAGAGCAATTCCCTCTGTTTTGATTACCTTCCCATTCTTTGTTACCATCCGACTACACTTCTCCAGTCTGAATGACATTCCAGTGTCATTGCTGCAGATCTGGCTGAGGGGGTTCAGGCCTGTGCAGAACAGCGGTGAGGACAGAGCATCTCCTTGGTAAAGTTAGACTCTAGTGTTCTTCACATCCCCACTGGATTCCTGATGAAGGCTCTTAGGATCCTGTTGATCTTGTATATTGTAGGTTCTAGGTATTCCAGGATCCACGTGAGAGGCATTGAGGCCCTGTTTACACAAGAATGTTTTCAGGTGAAAACGGTAAAGTTTTGTTGCATTTTTGGCCTGTCGTTTACACAACAACAGTGTTTTGAGTCCATGAAAACGGCACAATTTGAAACCTGGTTCCAGAGTGGAGCATTTCGAAAACGCTCCGTTCTTTGCCTCCGTGTAAATGGCTAAATTGCTACTTTTTGAAACTGGAAGGCACTGGCACATGCACTCTGTGGTTGCAACTCCTATCCACACCCCACCAACTTGCAGCCTGACATGGGAAAACATAGTTTTCAGTCTCTCCGTCTGAACGTGTTACTTTTTGAAAACGAAAACGATACTGTAAAAATTAAAAGCTAAAGTAACAGCTTTTCATACTTCCAGCTTTTAAATATGGCAGTTTGGTGCTTATCTTTTCAGTCGTTCGGATATGTTTTGTCTGTTGGTGACTCTTTAGCTAATTTCTAAATATGTATGAGTGATCCTTTGAGGGGAGTACAAAAATCTGCTGAAATTCTCTGCATTTCATTCAGGAGGGGATTTATGGTAGCTTGTTTCCTCCAGTGGAATTTTTTTTTTAAATGCCATCCATAAGACAAAATTTCAGGCCATCTCAAAAATTTGACTTACTCGGAAGTTTGAGTCAGTAAGTTGAAATTTTGAGAACTCGAAATTTCGACCTAGCTCCTGAAGCTAGCTAGAGGCTCCTTTAACTTAAATGTTACAGTAGTTAGTAGAGAAATAGTTTAACACACCACACTGTACTTATTACCATTCTTATATCTTGTTTGAGTAAATAAATGTATAAATCAGTGAACTCTTAAGAGCTCTAATATACTGTATATATTTTTTTACATTAAAGACTCAGCCAGGCTAGTTATCTCCCTTAATATTTTAATGCTAAGCTAAGCAGCTGCTAGCTGTAGCGTCACAGCGGAAGGACATCTAATTCTTGGCAGGAAAACAAAGAGGTATATTTCCCAGCAACTCTTAGGTGAATTTACCCATTCCAACTTGAAAGCACTACTGACTAACAATAAAGCACTGATACCTTGCTCCTAATCTTTATTTTGTGTCTGAGTCTGTATTGGACAGCCCTGTATTAATGGTATTCGTCACAGGGCTGTTGCAGTTTAACTGAGGTATAAAAATTGCTATTAAAAACTCCATCTGCAATTGTATCCCAGCTCTTTGATAATACTGTTCAACACACAAAGTGTTGAATTAGCTTTGTTGGAACATATGCTCCATGCTGTCCACTGAGGGGATTAAGGATTAATTGTGATTAGGATGCATTAAACTCACAAAACAGCAAGCTTGTCCCATCAGCAGTAATGTATGAAGCTGAACATGGGACACTAAAGGAACTGAAGGACAAAAGGTGACACAGGAGACAAAATGCATAATGGTCAATTCCACTTGATTTAGCTGTTGATGTGGGAGGAAAAAAAAATCAATGTGCTGAGATGAGAATTCTAAATAACAGATCAATTATGATGCAGATTGAACAAGCTGGGATTTCTGAGCTCACCCCCAAAAGCCACTTCTTCCTCCTCCTCCATTCCTGCGTCCTCTAACAGTTAATAACCATACGATTACCTTTGATGGCTGCTGAACTATGACAAGGGCCTCTTGAGCTGATCAAAACGCCTTTAAAAATGTAGTTCATCAAGCCAGCTGCTTTAATGCCTGGTGACAGATATTTTCAAGGGACCTGCACAGGGTGGCGAGGGAAACGAAAACTTTAAACCTACCATACAATGCATGGAGCAGCTGAAGGAGTTCATTGATTGAGGTAGTGTTTTGTGCTCACTTTTAAGCTAAGAAATATTGAGGAAAATTATACTCAAAAACAGTCCTGAATGTTTTGCTCTGACATTTTCTCCCATTGTTTCAAATGCCATGTATTCAGGGGAGGGGTGGTGTGGCTCGGATTATTGGTGTTAGTGGTGGATCAACTGCCCCACACTGGGATCTGGCTTCAGGCTCTTTCTGGCCCTTGCAAGTCTCTCTTGCTTTAGTACTTCTTCACACAAACAACGTTGCTGTGAAACCATCAGAAGCACATGCTTATCCTCAGTGAGGACAGCTTCACAGACAGACACTTTCAACAGAAGTAAGGCAGAAAGGCATGGTCCCCCAAAGCCTTGCTCAGGGGTCATGCTATTGCCTAGACATCCCCCAGCCCCAGGGAGCAGATGGTGTAATAATGCTTGGGGAAGGAGGGTGTCATTTCAATATTTTTGAGTTTTGTGATGGTGTCAATGTGATGCCACCTCTACTGGGGAGTTAATATCAAAGTCTCTCCCTCACTCACAGTTGTCAGTGCTGTATCCCCCTGCGCTGCCTGAGACGTTCGCTCACTCCTTTGTGTCTTGTGAAAAGTATCCTTGGAAACTGTTGTGTCGCAGGCAGCGAATCTGCTGATCTTCTACACGAGTCTCTCAAGCAAATTCAAGCATTGGGGGTGGGGGTGGGGGTGACATCATTACTGCCACTGAGCTGCTTCCCCATGTATTTTCACACTGCCTCGTTTCAAGGTCAGAATGACAAACTGCTGTGACCATGATAAGATCTGTAGGAGACAGAGGGGTCAGCTGATGAAGACTTTTATGGGAAGAGTGTCTTCAGAACCTGGAGCGCAAGCACAACAATGTCAAAGTCACACTCGTATGATATGTCCTTATATCCAAAGGAACTCGCTGTAGTGCAGCAGGGAGTAATGGGCCATTTCAGTCTGTCTGCACTGGTTGTCACAACAGCACAGCAGAGCTCTGAGCTCCATGCAGGCCCCTGCTTTCTGTGGCCAGGTAGAGCTTGTAGGACGACAGCCTCCATCAGCAGCTCCAGATGAGCTTGTTGCCATGGGGACAGTCAACGGGCTGGAGAGCAGGGACTTTGGGCCAGTCAGAAACACTCAGCGTTTAATTTTACCAGCTGGTAGACAGTGGGAGAAAGACATCGAGGTGGGAGGGTGGTGGATTTACAGAAGAGAGGGACTGTAGGGGAGAGCGAAGGCCTTTCTGTCCTGAAACAAAGCAAACTAGGATTATTGATGAGGGAACCTTGACCACATGAGGTTCTGGGTATCCCCTAACCACAGGAATACCACTGGAGATTAACTGTTCAGTATTTAACCAGATGGCAAAAGCAGTAACACAACATTCTAAATAAATCTTTGTTATTAAAGAGTAATGAGGATCAGTTAAAGTGAAGGAAAAAAAAATTGAATTACATCATGCGTGGTGTCCCACATAAGCATACTGGATTTGGGGGGGTGTAGGGGGGGAGGTTATGCGGTATTATGCGTTACAGAGCTAGAGATGATGTCATTTATAGATGAACAAAGAGCCTGAGACTGAGCAGACTGAGTAATAGCAAGCTCAAAAACCTTCAGAGAAAATAATTCACAGGTGCTAAGGTGCTTTATTGAACTAAAGTATCTCAAAAAGATTGACAAAATAATATTCCACTGCTTTTGATGACAAATATTTTCTCCCTTCCAGAAATGTACATTTTCTGTATATACAAACAAAACAAAAACAAAAACAAAAAACATGACCACAAGGTGCTTTTCATTGACAATGTGAGTCTGAAGGTAATTACACAGTTCTCTGAATAAACAAACAGTGGCTATGCAGAAACCAAAACCCCTGACAGAACCCTGCAGGATGTAAGTCATTTTACATCCAGATGTATTCAAGCTTTGTGTTTTTGTTTCTTAATGCCTTTAGGTTTGGAAAAATACTGCGTTTAACTGCCACAAAAGGCAGACAGAGTGAATTTGGCACTATGAATTCCTCCTAACACACACAGGATGCAGTGAAAATCAAAACCAAGATGCAACACATCAGGTTATTAGACCTGCAGGTAAACAATAAGAAACATTTCTGCTAGGTATCTAAGGCACTAGGTGTATTTCTCAAATGAAAGTGAAGGACATCTCTCAAGGTAAGGATATTGATGACTGATCTCTATACAGAATGTCACAGTAAAACTCAACTTCATTAATCCAAGTGCAGGGCTCCGAACTGACGAGCCAGGCAAAAATAGTATATCGATTAGAGGAATTTCCGTCTTAGTGCATAGGAGCAAAAGCAACAAGGGTTTAGGCTACCGTGCTTCCTGTTAAGTTTCTGCACTTATGTGAAAGTGACCACAAGGGCAGACTGAATAGGTGTCAGCGGTACACCATACATTTGATTATTCTGTCAAAATGTGGCTACATGGGAAACATATTACCAACTGTACATTTCAGTGACACCGCCATTAAAAGGGTCACCCAAATTACAAAGAAACCCATATTCTCAATTACAACCTAGCTGTCCAGATCCCCTCTCCCTCTCCACTGTAAATGCTTTTTCATTTCATCTACTTTCTACCAAGGAACTAGTGCAAATGAAAACCTTTCATAAAAACAAAACATGTTCTGCTTTCACAAGTCTGAAGATGATTCAACCTTCAGGAAGTCATAGAAATGCGCACCTTCGGTCTATAAATTACTTCTACTGTACAGTACAGCATTCAAAACAACATGAAACACAATCAGGGGCCATAGTCTCAGACTGATAGTTACAGTGGCTCATTATCAAATCTCATGACGACAACTGCAGCCTATCCGCTGCACAAAATTCACACCCTGACAGAACTTGTGAAGGTTCATATTAATGTAACTAATTTCCATTTTGACAACTGTTACTTTAATATTAAAGCATTTCTTTTGTTTCCATTTCTGACTACAAATCCCTGTTTATAACAGTGATGCATTAGTCATTTAAATAAGCTAATCATTGTTGTTATCTAGTCGGTAATACAAATGTGAGACACTGTCATCATCATATTTATACATACAAGTTTAACATATTTGGCATCTGGCAGTAAATACTGTATAAGTGACAATACTACTAAAGTTGGCAAGTATTCACAACTAGTGTACATGAAAGAAAAGTCCGATCCCTTCCATGCAGTCTGGTGAACAGGTACATGTGCCAAAAAAACAAAACAAAAAACTGAACACACACACACAAAAAAAAAAAAACCCCGCAAAAACAAAAACTAGATTTTACCTTTATACAAAAACTGAAATTCATCTTGAAATCCATTATAGCTTTTTTTTTTTTAACTACTGGACTACTAGCGTTGCAGAGCCCAGTTACACCAACAATGTCCAACACTTTCTCTTCAGTTTAATCATAGTTCTTTGTATGGCATGCAACGTTTGAGTCCTGAATGGCAATAAAATGTGACTGGTTCCAAATGAATAAAACATTTTTTTTGGGGGGGGGGGAGGAGGAGAAGAATTAAAGCATATATCATTATTATTTAATAGCTACTCAAAGGATAACTGTGTGTTAAAGATTTAATGATGATGGCAACCAAATATTGTCTCTAACCCCTGGGCTGTGGATGAACGGTTAAGTCAAAGTGCTGGTAATCACAGGTGAAAGTGACAACACAGTCATTACAAAAACACTGATTTGCCTACATATATATATATATTTTTTATTTTGTTAGTACTAATAATTGTTTAAATTGTAAATGAAATAGTGAATGTCTGAGCACGCACCTCCACACTCCATTGACAGATATGCAACAATATGCCTATAAAGGCCACAGATCTGTGACACAGTCATGTTTTGTTTCTATAGATTACTGAGACTAGACAAACTAGACCATCATGGTTGAGGATGGTAGAGTGTACTGGCTGCATGATTTCTCTGTGCTACAAAATACTTGTCTAAGAGGCCAGCTTATGGTGGCTCCCATACAGTAGCCTCTTTAAACAATGCCCCTGCTGATGGT
The DNA here is from genome assembly GCA_024447675.2 of Pterophyllum scalare. Lineage (NCBI taxonomy): Eukaryota > Metazoa > Chordata > Actinopteri > Cichliformes > Cichlidae > Pterophyllum > Pterophyllum scalare. Next base: position 48,369 of record JAMQGT020000941.1, read on the forward strand.
GCTCTTGAAATTCCAAGAGCCCTGGTTTGGTGCCAGGCTTAAAATTCTCAAAGAGATCCATTATCATCTGATAGACAACACAATCAAGTGGTTAACTAAAGGGAATATTTAACCTGAAATTCATCCCATAAATCAGTAGATCACATAAGTGCTCAAAAGGATAAACTATAGAAATATTTTTCCTCTCTTAAAGGCTTGACCAGTATAACAAACCCAGTGTGCCCCATTCATGTAGGTCTCCTGCCTGCTCGCTAATCTCAGGGATAAAAGACAAGCTGAGGACGTGTAGGAGAAATGCTCATAAGCTTTAGGCAAAAACTGACAAAACATTATTGGTCAACTCAAGCTCAATTCTTCCATTGTGATTTACATCAGATTTTAGTACAAAACAAAAGTTGTAATGACTCAGCAATCCTGCAAAAAGCAATGCAATAAATCTTAGGACCATACGTGTGTTTAGGCAATTGGTCAAAAAGGAATTCAGATTTCCAAGGAAGACAAATCCTGTTATAAATAAACTAGTGTACTGTGGCTCAGCTGTGTCTTAAGAAAAATGACCATCTGAATTTTATGGATTTACCTGCCATCACTATATACCATCTAATTGCACTGAGAGGTCAGAGGTCATTTAAACAAATGAGAACACAAATACAAAGTGAGTGCAACACAAAATGCAGATTTTGTAGGGAATAATTTTTTATATATATATATATATATATATATATATATATATATATATATATATATATATAAAACGTTACAACTTTTCCCCAAGACAATTATACATGATCTTAAAGCCACCGGGGCTAAATCAGCTGTAGCATTCCATGTTTTAAGGCTGAGACAACACATACATCAAAACTTTTCTTAGTCCACACATGTACAGTCCACAGGTTGTCCACACTGAAAACAGCAACGTACATTACATCTCAAGTGTTTACCAGGACACTCAAACAAAGCAAGGGAACTACAGAACATACATTAGAGAAGAAGTGTGTGCACACAGAAGAAAATGTGTTTCTCCCTAATTTGATAAACAAAACTTTCCAATTCATGTTGCATTTTCATTCCTGCAGAACCAGGTAGCTTGTCAAACATACCACTCCCTACGTGAAATGACTGAGCCATCTTTATGAGATACATAATCACCGTCAGGTCCACTATCGTAGCAGTCATCTGACAGGTAGGGGGAGCTGTTTCCCTGTAGTTTAGGTGAATGAGGGTATCTGACACATCTGGCCTGCTGTGGACTAGAATACTGTGTGTGTTCATGATGGTGATTCTGCTGATGGCTGTGGTGCTTGCTCTCCCTCATTGCCCTAGTGTACCCATTAACAGGATACTCTTCTCCATTATAGCTGTTATGGTGGCGGCGATCACGCTCATGCTTCAGCTGGCGATCGCCCCACTCCTCTCGATCATGGTCTCGATGCTGAGCTCTGCTGCCAGCTTTGGTAGGATGGAGTTCATGCTGCGTGGGAGCTTTCTGGAGATCATTGGGACCCAGGTACTGCTTGGTGTAGTAGTTCCCATGAAAGGTCTGTTGCTTCCGTAGGTAACACACGCCAACCAAAGACAGCAGCAGAAGAAGGAATAAGGCCCCTCCCACAGCCCCACCCACTATGGAACCGAGATTACTTTCAGGAAGGGCCTCAAGTGTGGGGGAGCTCAGAAGGACATGGCCCTTATCCACAAAAGTGGAAGAGGAGCCAATTAGAGCAGGAGTGGTAATGGTGGAAGGCATGGTGGGAGGATCTAATGGAGGAAGGGAGGTTGAGAGGGGGATAAAGGGTGAAAGACAGAAGCAGAGAATGTCAATGCCACTACATTTTGCTAAGGAGGAAGAGGTTGACTAAAACATCTAATAAACTATAGCAGCCTCAGGTTGGCAAATTCCAACTGTTAAATATTAGTAAGTAAATGTAAAATTGTATAACTCAGAGCAATGGACTTACACATTAGATGATGGATTAATGAGAAAGGTTGTATCTAAAATCTAAGAGTATTTACAGTGTTTGGTTGCAGCCAAAGTAAAGACTATATTTTTGTAAAGTTCAAACAGCCATTATAAAAGAACAGTGATCAAACCAGCAGGTGACAGTGATAGCAGACCTGACATGACTCAAACTGGCCAAAGCAGCCCATGTTGTCACATGTTGAACAGTTAAACAATTTCAGTTGTTTAGGATACAATTTGTGTTTTGTTTTTTTGCTTTTTTTTTGGCTTAAAACCAAATCATATTGACTACAGTTCTGGGGATATAGATAAGTCTTTAAAAGTGTCCTTTTAAAAAAAGTACTTTAACAATGACATTGTGAGTATAAATACATAAAACCCTGAACAACCTGGTTATGTTTTTTGCCCATTTTGCTGCTTTTATTCAATCAGGTCATATTTTCAGCTGTTTTTGTATTTATTTAAAGCTCAAAAATAAAACAGGCTTTGAAGCAACAAATTGGTTGAGGGGACAGCACAAAGCATTTGCACACGATGTCAACTCAGTACAATTTCTACATGCAGAGAGAAACAAGTGACTTGATGACATGAGTGTACCAGTGAGCTCCTTAAATTTCCACAGTCTGTTGAGGTTATCAGTTTTAAAAAGAGCATGATCAGATTATTTTGGATCTACACATCATATGTTTTAAATGAGCAAGGATCTACATTTAAAGACTCTACTTTTCAAGTATGTGTTTTCCCTGTGCCACAAATAGAACACCAACCTTAAAATGTAATGGATTAGTAGTTTTTTTATCCACAAACAGAACAAGCCAAATGCTATAATCATAAGAAGCTAGAGTAATGGAAAGAATCTGAGCCTAAAAGCTTTAATGGTGCTGCAAAATTGCTTTGCCACTTTAACCCTGGTGCCAGGCCAGATGTGAGGCAAAGATCCACATTCGAGAGAGCAGACACATGAACTCGGAGGTCTGTAGTCTCAAAGTATGTGAAATGTACAACTCCATGCAGAGGCAGTGAACTGATGGGTACACCCATAACAACACACACAATGGAGGGTAAACACCAACATGCATAAGCTTGTGAACACCCATACAGGTCTCTCAAAGGAAAATGAAATACGGATGATAAATAATAAATAGGAGTTGAAAAGAACTAGTTAATGTTTTATGAATCTGGGACATCATCTCACAGTGAGGCTGCAGGCTTTTGCCTCTCACTGCATGACACATGCAGAAATAAAAGAAACACAGAAAGGAGGCGAGAGAGATGAAAAAGAAAATCACATCATAATCAGAAGTTCATTCAGGAAGAGAGCTTCCACCGGCAAGACAGATTTTGTGAAACCAAAGGAACATGCTCATCATTCACAACAGAGAGACACGACACACTGAGATGCCAAGCCAGCAGGACAGAGCAGAGGCAGTGTACTGTGGTCTGAAGAGGCCAAAATTATTTGCAGCTGTTTGGCCCAGGAACTCTTTTGAACATCTGGAGGCCTGATGTTAATCAAGGCTAATCAGCATGCAATTAAGACTAAATGTAAATACCAGTAATGAATCACTGTACTGTGGGCGATTGCTTGATAAACTGTCAGCATGTATAGAACAGGCGAGAGTGATAGTGTCACATTTCAGCTTGAAGGGCAATGACACAGGCAGTGATACCCTCTATGACGTGCAAACATGCACAACGCTTCCTAAGGGAAGAGAAGGCAATAGGAGTCAGCTTTGTTCTGGTGTGTATGCTCTGCTCACCTTGTATGAGAATACGCACATCCCGACTGCGGAGGTTGATGTCATTGGCAACCTCACACCTGTAAACTCCAGAGTCATTCCGCTGGAGGGGACGCAGGAAGAGCAAAGTACTGTTTATCATTTCCACCCCTTCAGGCATTTCTCTGTCCAATGTACGACACAGAGAAACATTAAGACACATGGAGGCATACAACCAACTACTAATATCTAATGAAATCATACACTTGTGATGTGGGCAGCGTGATAAATTGAGAATCTGAAACAATTATATTCAAGCATGTAGTTGAGTGAAAGATGTGAAAATAATTTAAAAGTGAAAAGATAACATGGCTGTTCATTTTATATAAAATGTAACCCTGAAAAGGATAAGTGGAAGAAAATGGATGATAGGTCACAGTAAAACTGTATCTTACTTAAATATTTACTAAGTATAATTCATCCTTACTCTATAAGCATTTTTGACCTGTTTGGTCAATTTTAATTCAAGCCAAACAGACAATGTCACACACACATGAATACACATACCTGATCCATCTGAAGTGATGAGCTGGTGGGTTTGCGTTAGCTTTGCACGTCACTTGAACATTTTCCCGGCCCACAAACCAGTCTCCATCATACCCAACAACTGAGATATCAGGAGCAACTGAAGACACAGAAAAGCAATTATGAGATATGACCACAAAATGGCCAACTGCATTAAAGGGCCTTAGAGAACAGTGCTCCAAGTACAACCATTAGCCTATTTTGTCTCTAGCATTATAGTGAGTCCTAGGTCGGTAATGGGCTAAAGACATAAGCGTGCAAATATGCACAAAGATGTTAGATAATCTATAAATATATAATCTGCATAGAGAAGCAAACATTTGTGAGCACTTCTATATTACAATGTTTTTCACATCTAAAAGAACCATCCTCCACCCATCTTTTATTGTTTTACCTTTTTTCATCTGCACATTCATTATGAAAATAAAGTAACTCGAAATATTGTATTGACATTGTGCAACAAATCTATTCATTAAAGCGATCACAGGGTTTATGAGAAGTCATCTGCACCACCCTGGTTCTTCTTCTGGTATGCATTTGTTTCACACACAGATACTTTGACAAAGTAAAAGGTTTTGTTTCGTGGAAAAATTGTTGCCACATTTTTTCCATTGTTGCATTGAGTGAATAGCAAAAAAAAGAAAAAAGAAAAAGAGAAATCCTTCTCAATAGTGCAACCATCTGTCACAAACCAGTAAATCAGAGCAAAGTAAAATGCATCTGTCAAACAAAGATTTTGGAGGAGGTCACTTTACTCCTTTGATAAGCATGGTAACAGATGGTACATACAGACAATGTGTGGCCAGCACTCACTGCATACATTTACTCCCTTGTTAGGACTTTACTGGAAGAAAACATTTTCTGGGACAACCTTTGTTAAAACATAACACTTGTATACTTCTTTTTAGTCACCTTTAAGCAGTGGGTAACTGGTTTAATCACAGTTGCAATCTTACTGCACAAACTCTTCTGCAAACTTGAATCTCATCATTCTGACAAAGTATTATCAACACATTCTAGCAATACGCAACTGAACGAAAGGCACAAAACAACATCACC